>OY856186.1:81069223-81094039 GCA_963693315.1 Diogma glabrata | reverse complement strand
ATTTAGGTGTTTTTGACAAAATTTCAGTTTGGGCTCATTGAATAAAGCGACGGGCAGTATTCCGGAAAGTAACTAAAATTTCATTTATCTCTAAATCCACACTATGGGTTTCGTTTATGGTGCGATATTTATAATGTTGATTCATGGGATCTTTTCAAGAAAAAAGTAATTATGTTTTGATCGATATTGATCAAAGTGCATGGAAAAGGGTTTTTGGAGAAGCGAATTATTATTATAATTATTATTCGGTTATTATATCCAAATTTGATAAAACTAGGAATATAATTTTCTAGTAAGCATCACAATAACTATACGCTTTCATCTTCTGGTTCAATTTTGTTTACTTTCCTTATTTTTCAACACGATGTAGGCTTGTATCCATACTATGGAAAATTTAAACGTCAGCTCAATAGAATTTAGCAAAGTTTTAGATCTCTTATTTTTGAAATTCTTGTTGAGTGAACATTACCATTCCTAAAAAAGAGCAAACGGTTGCTTCTGCAATTGCTAAAGTGATCTGATTTTCCCCTATACTTACAACACTAAGAAACACATTCCTGCAACCACGCTCAACATTATCGCAGATATGATTCATTTTCTGAATCAAAAGATGAAATAATTGTAAGATAATTGTATCAGAAAAATGAAAAATTCGTCAAACTTTGCTCACTCTAGATCTGTTACATACGATCGTTGTGGTCAGTTATAGTATACACTGGCGCTATATGTACTATGAACAACCCTTCCACGAGCTATTAACACGAATCGCAAGTGAGGCGTGGTGGCGGCACTCGCAAGTCGTTTTCTATCAATATATTTAATCTCTCTGAACCCTGTTATTAGTTTAAGAAAATGCTTGTGCTAATACGCATGGAGGGATCAGTTTTTGTTGATTTGTAAATTTTTATTTCTGATCTACGGGTGTCGCAATCCAACGTACTCCAGTTCCTGCTGTTGACATATGAGTTAACGTAAGATATCACATACCACTGCAGATACCAGTGAGCTATCATTAACCAATGTGAAAGGTAAACTGGCAGTTGAACTCTATTTATCTATCGGCAGCACCCTCAATCTTAGTTATGGATCATTCTTTGATTATGGCACGCCATTGCTTGCTCAAAGAAACCATGTAGTCTCCATATAACTTTATAACTCTAAAATCAGCGTCAGTTGATCAAAGAATATGCCACTACAGTCTTACCGCTAATAATAGAGCCGGTTCTTATAGTGGATTTTGAAGAAAACTTGTTTGTTTTTTGAACAATTTGTTTTTTGAAAGTTCATTTGTTTTTTTTGGAATAATTGATCTTTCAAATGAAAGGAGCAGTCTTTAAATTTAAAAAATAATTTAGGCAATTTTAACTTGAAAGCAAACCACTATTCATCCTCATCCTAACAGCTTCTGCAGAAACCATTGTCGGGAAGACCGGGAGGTTTTTTAGGTTCTCTTCAAGGATATAGTGACCATTGATGACTTATACCAATGAACCAATATCCCAACGACATACGGACTTCAGTTCTTTGGAGCACTCCAGGACTCATGGAGTGCTCCACTTATTTTCCAAAACAAAATTCCATGACTTTCCAGAACAAACACTTGAATTTTCCACGTCTTTTTTTAAACATAAAATATATAGTTTTGTAAAAAGGTCCGATCGACGCATAAGTTAACCTGAGGTATCACATACATTTGGCAATAGCAGTCGCAGCACCGCAGTTCCGAAGGTGGTATCTAAGGGGTACTTCCGGATGAATTCAATCAATAATAGCATAATCAATGTTAGCTAACGAATATTCCTTGACGATGGCACGTTATTGATTGCTCGAAGAAACGAGCCCTCAAATTACTCTATGTGTTGGTTTAAATCATTGGGGAAGACAGTGCGTCCCATGCGTCTATCCTATCATGAAATAAATAATGGCCTTTTTTCAGATTTTATGCGTGATATGATTTATTTTTTCGTTATCCATTCTTTGAAAAATGGTTTGCGTCCATCAACACTTTAGAACGCTTGTTGTTGTGGGACCAAGGTCTTAAAAGATTGTATGTGTTGTTGTGACAGATGTAAGACTTTTCATCTACTTCTACACAGGAAATTGTTAAAGGAAATTTTATGTTCACTTTGCGAGACATTTATGAATTTTAATTTCAACCTAAATGTGTACAAAAGTATTAGAAAATATTGACAATTCTGGCTACTTTTTAGTAACGTCAGTTGCCAAAAGTGATTTAATAAAAACGATCAAATGATTCACTTTTCAAAAATGGACATCAATCGTCGTTGCCGAAGTTTTTTCCAATGTTTCTTTTTCGATCGTCATTGTTTTTATACTGACGATGTAGGTAACTGTTTCAAACTTAAATCATTCAATTCGGTACTAATAAATTCGTTCTTTCCAATAATGAAACCCCAACAAAAATATTTGTTTTTAAAGGCGGAAAAATTGGCTCTTTAGAAACAAAAGTAAATTACATATATAAAATTTGGATTCATAATTAAAATTCAATAAATTACTACCCAGAAATTGAGAG
The DNA here is from genome assembly GCA_963693315.1 of Diogma glabrata. Classification (NCBI taxonomy): domain Eukaryota; kingdom Metazoa; phylum Arthropoda; class Insecta; order Diptera; family Cylindrotomidae; genus Diogma; species Diogma glabrata. The sequence goes on along the minus strand of OY856186.1, from coordinate 81,091,503 downwards.
AGCAAAGCGGCAAACCTTTCGACTGAATTAGTTCTTAACATTCTGGTACCAAATTTGTTATCTCGCCTATTATTGGCGGTGATTTAATCGTCACTGACAACGTACACCAAATGTGGGGAAGCTACGTTATAGCATATAAAGCCTTAAACTATCCAGGCAAGCAAATCAGAGCCAGATTCTTTTTAATAAGGACTTACTACTACGGTTGGGATAGGTTTTGCGTGAATAAAAAGTTTTGACAATGACGAATTTAGTAGTTTTTAATTTGGTAGAGAGGGACTTTTGCCAACCGATGTCTTACTAGGTAAAGATCTTTTAAAAAAGATAATTACAATTATGACGCACAACAAAATCACCATCAGGAGATTTGTTGTCGAGTTGGCTGCTATCACATTTTTCACATATTAATTAGCGAATTTAAAGAGATACGAAGTCACTCAATATTTTCAGACAGACTTTGGTATATTATTTCTTTAGTTAAAAATTTTACTTAACGATTTGGTGTTCAGATGTTCTCGTAGTTTTCTACTTTGGCTATAAAATGGAACTTCATTTTGATACATAAGAGAAACTATTATCACCTCCAAAATACCAGAAATGTAAGGTTCCGATTCAAGCACGTTGTGTATTCGATTTCAAACGATTTAATCTGTCTGCTTTGATATAAAGTGCAAACTATCTGGTCTACCGCATTTACTAATATCATTACGGGTTCTTTAATGCGTCAACTAACAACCAGTCACCGAATTCAGAATAGAACAGAATAGCTGCCAAACAATAGTTTTCCATTTCTTTCCAGATTTGGTGTGCGTGTCACGCACGCAAACGTAAAGACGTTTACTTTTAGTCTAACTATATTCGGTTAAAGCTGACATTCGCTTCCTAATTATATTAGCTGTCCGAGAGCAACCACTACCCTTAAGTGTTTACAGTGAAGTTAGTTTTCAAATTCTGGTATCAAATCTTCTATCTCGCCTATCATTGACGGTGTGACCACGCATACCTTGAAAAAGGTTGGCAACTACGTTATCGCATTAGACATTGTAAAATCATTTTATTGAAGCTGGAATTTCAACTGGATCGATAAGCTCGTTGCATATGACTTTAATTCCGCAATCGATAAGTTAATTCAAACTCTTTTGACCGATATAATTCGGATTCCATTTGATTTCTTTTCGCAAGGTTAGTCATGTTTGTGGAACAATAAATAATAAATTAACGTATCTAAATATCTAAAGATACTATGCTAACTGAGGTTTTTGTAAACGATTCATATTTGTTTTAAGGAATTTGTGGAAATTGACCTTAATCTGGGAATAAAATTTATCATGAAAATTCGAAAATGGTAATGAAATCCAAAGAAGCGAAACTCTTGAAAAAGTCCCGCTGAAATGCCACTGTTCTAGATTTAGTTATATGAACAGTAAAGGGGTGGGCGTTGATTTGACTCCTTAGAAATACGCAATCAAAACGTATTTGTAGAATATTGGCAAGTCTGCAACTTTTCAACATAGATGGATTTTCGTTTGAGTAAATTAATTAACGCTGGTGCACCCAAGGCTCTGTTTGTTATCCCCAATCTAGATTCAGTTCATTCTATATCAAAGAGCTGTTGAAAACCACTATTACACTCCACAAATCATTCATCCCCTATCTTCAAAAGTAAAATACCATACCGATTAAATCCCGTTCAGAGCTGCGATAAATGTAAAGGAGGACCTAAAAAAAGTTGACGATCTAAATTTAAATTGCAAAAATATACAGCTAAGATATATTGATTCTTTTCAGATCGAAAATTAAGTTCTCCAACGATATTTCAATTAGTATGAGTTAAGCAAATATGCGAAGGTGAAACATAGGTTTATTTACGTTTTCATATATTGACGATGGCAAGGAGCGAGTCTAGAAAAATTGAGCTCCTCAATAGATTTAAAAAAATTTCACCCCATATCAATTGGGTATTGTTGTCAAGTTTGGACACTGTAGCTGTTTCCATCCTGGCTGTCTTGGGCTTTGTTGAAAACTGGGAGTGATCGAAATTTAACATCAAATTTTGCCTTCGTACAACATACAACGTTGTTTTTTATAAATACAGTCACCAACAGTAGTCGGAAGAAATCGGGATTCGGGCATCATTGGGAGGAGGGGGGGGGGATTCGGGAGCATCAAGCATGTTCTTTTACTCTTGTCAGTCGGTTAGTGCAATTTGTAAACAGGAAACTGCTGATCACATATTATCATAGCCATAGAATGCGAAAGACTTTCTTTGTAAATAAACGCAAAAATATTATGTTGAACACAACAACATAAAGTTTTTGAGTTTCATAAAATTTCTAAGAATAGAAATTCCAAATTTTTAAGTTATAGATTGTAATTTGTATTATAAGTTGCGTCGCTTGCAAAAATATTTAAGTAAATTATTAAGGATATAATTTTAATAAAAAAAGTTTGTGTTAAAATAAATTTTTTCCAGAAAAACAATAAATTTTCATGACTTTCCATGACTTTCCCTGACCAAAAAAAATCCCCTGACTTTCCCTGAATTTCCAGAATTCCATACCTGGTGGACATACCATGGTCTAGCGTGAACCAGTTTTGTCTGTTTATCTCGGAGGTTCTGATGTTTGAACACACGCTATTGTTTATGCAGGTAGCCGTGTCGTAAGTTAGATGTTTAAACGAGTTACGAGGCAAGCGACCAGTGTAGAACTTTTTTCTGATAGAAGATCCAGTTCAGTTTCTTTTCGATCAAATGCCATTGCCTTTGCTACTGCAGTACTGTCTTTCCTACTGCAACTAGCTTGACTGTCTACATAGATGTTGGTATCTCTTTTTGATATTTACATTTCGTTTCCAAAACCTAACATTTCTTAAAACTTTTGCAACATTTCTCAAAACCACTTCAGCTTGATGTATACTGAGGTGTTCTTAAAGATGAAAACACAACTTAACGTTATGTTTTGAGAGCACTCTTTTACACAATACCTTCGATTTTATAGCCATCTATAACAATTACCACTGCTTCCCTTACTAGCAAACTTTTATGTCTTCCCCGAGAAATCTTGGGCGGTATTAGGGTTTGCTAATTCCCCTAAGGCCTATTCTGAAGGAGACGTGGGTATACATACACCACATCATTCGTCGCCAAGACCAACTTCATCTAATTTTATCTGGAGGACATGAGGGTGCTGAAACCCGTTTCATTTTTATAGTCTAGGAGCGATGTAGTCTTTGTTCTTTAGGTTGAGTCCTTGCTCGTATAGGATTTTGGAGTGTCCGATGCGACTACTGCCCCATTATGACGTAGCGTGAGACTGTATTGCATGCGATCTGACCAAGCACATCAAGAGGTAGCTTCTCAAGATGGACGGGTCTACGCCCCAGAAGTACTCGGAACCCAGTTCCGACCAAGGACCGTCACAAAAATTTCGACGAAAGATGCTACTCCGACGCTCCATTTTTTGGATAAAGAAGCAGTTGTCACTGGCCTCACTGCTTCAGATCCTCCTCGTCATGGCCATTATTGAAAGAAATCATGGACCAACTAAAATATGGCATTGTGCAATATGCAAAAACATTTTAAGGGCAAACACTACATTCGTCCAGAGTAATAACTGAAAAGAATGGTGTCATCTTAAGAACTGCTCAGGCCTTGCAACACATAAGCAATGGACCAAAAACTACATAGCGCCATGTTGCTATGCATCAAGTCAACATATAAATACGAGCTCGCAAGAGAACACAATGCGAATGAACACACATCCGGAAACCCCAAGTGATGTGAAAATAATGCAGCTAAATTGTAACGGTCTCTTAAACAAAATCGATGATATCATCAACTTTATGTATAAAAACAATATTCTAGTCGCGGTTTTGCAAGAAACCAAATTAAATGTTAGATCTAAGATTAGTGATAGTATCTGGGCTATTATTTTGAAAACGTACATCGAAAAAAAAACAACTATTTTTTAAAAATCTGAAATTTTGATATTTTGTTGGTATTGACGAAAGGAAAAAAGCAATTTCTGCTTTTATTTTTTGTGTACTCTGAATCGGAGTTATGCGCGGTTGAATTTTGAGGCTTTTTCACGTAGTTTTTGGTAATGGTGGCAATGTTTTGTGAATAGGTGCCACATATTTCATCCGAGTTACGTATATTTTTGCAAGTAAAAAGGAAAATAATTGAATAATTGAAATAAGTAAGTTTAAAATTAATAACTTTTCTCTTTTCCGCTAGGCGGCGCGTAAAACCTTGGTTTACTTCAAAGCTCATATCTCAAAAAGTAGGCTTTTTTTTTTTTTGTTTTTCACAAATTTTAAAGTAAACATATGCAGCTATGAAATTGAGAAATAAAAAGTCAGCAATTCAATATGGATTTTTTTTTACGATTTTTTAAAGTTTGGTATATGAAAAATTCACGTGTGTTTTTTTATTAAGTTAATAATCCTGTACTAAATGTGGATCTAATAAATTAAACATTTCATATTTTAACACCTGCACTGAAAAAAAAAATTGAATTTCATGACAACCTCATCTCGAAGTTGGCAGTTTATTATTCATACAAAGAAAAATTATTTGCAATCAATTTCAGTGTGATTGGGACAACTACACGATAACATTTTCCTAACAACAGAATGAGGTTTATTTAAAATAATATAAAGTGTTATATCCAATATAACAGTAGTTGAATAAAGATAATAACTATTTCCCTGAAAAAAATTTTCTTTGGTCTTATATCATGAAGTTTTCATTTTAAAGTTTAAGTATTTGATATTAATTGAACTATATTTTATTTTCACATAAATATTTCGTGTGATTGTCTCAACTTCATCGATTTATAATTGTAGAGTTGTTGAAGCAATTTCGTAGTTTGATTCGCCATATGTGACCGCACGGTGAGGTTGAGACAATTGCATTTCGATTGGAAATAGGACATGTTTTTTTTCAGTGTGCAATAAATTTGAACCATTTTTTGTGTATTTCTGATTGAGAAACAGGTTTTTATTCAGAATAAGAATTGGGGATCCCAATGATCGAAGATTTTGTTATAATTTCAACATCACCAACACTAACATTAGAAAAAAACATTAAAAAAATATTTTTCCTATAAACATTATAATTTAATCAATATTATAAATAAATACATTAAAAAATTAATTTATATATTTTTTTTTGCCTTTAAATTGAAATATTTATGATCATCAGAAAAAGAAAACATTTTGGCAATTATTTTATCGGGTGTAGTGTTATCCGGTAAAAAACAGTGGAATCCTTGAGTTCTTTGTTTTCTTCCAAGAACATTTCGTAGATGTCGGTGAGGGTCCATAACACCAACCGCTTTGATTTCTTAATTTTTGTCGATCCTTCTGTAATAGTAACAACATCTTTAAGGCCAGGCATTGTTCTACTAATTTCCTCTGATAAGAAGTATGTTTGAATTTGTTTTACTATATTTTGTGACAAACTGTGCACTTGTTTGCTTTGAGGCCAACTGTAAGGACCTACTGTTTCCAACAGATCCATGGCGAATTCTACCAGTCGTCTTGATGCATTAAATTCATCCTGGATACGTTGATTTGACCAAAATTTACGTGGTAGAGTTGTCAACAAAAACACTTGTTTTGATTTACAGCTGGCATCTTTAAATTCTTTTTTAAGGTTCATAAGCCATGATGTATATTCACATTCCTCGTTTTGTGATAACACTTTAACTGAATCTACTTGAAATATTCTTTGACTTATTGCCGATGTGATACTTGCAATTTTTTTATAACTTCCTGTTGTAATATGATTTTGTTTGATAGGAGATTCGGCTAACCTTCCAAGAACATTGTTAATATCTTCTAAAATGTCATTAAGTAGTTCAGGAACTGGTGGAGATATAGTATCAACCGAAACTGGTGATGGATTTAAAGATGCTGGAGGTATTTGAATATTTTCGTTCGTTGGAACATTTTCAACATCCTGATTTATAAAAATAATTTCACTATCGATAGTTTCCGAACATGAAAGCTACTGTATAGAAAATATTAGTTGCATATGAATTTTTATTCATTTTAATAAAATAATTAAATTTACCTTATTTTTATAGATATAAGTGCGACATGTTTCACATATAAACTGGTCATCACGCAAAGTAAAATTTAGGGTCGCAGCTTTTTGAATAACAGCTGGTGTGACCAGTTTCACATTTTTTGATGTCCGCTGATGATTTTTGAGACCGTACAAGTTACAGCACAATTTGAAAGGCATTTCTATTATTATCTTTTCTAAACGTTATGTCTTCTAAATATTTTGGAATATAATTGATTATAAGGCAATCCAATCAATATATATATATACCCTTGAAATAGTTTTGACATAGGTAGAATCAGGTAAAATTAGGTAGGTACAATTTAATATATTTTGATTGGATGCAAGTATAATTTGGTCAAAAACCGTTTGTGGGCGTCATTAGAAATTTTAAATGTTAAAATTATGAGCCTCTAATGAGATTTTAAATAGTAAAAAGGGGCTGAATAGACATTTTTTAAAATGAATAAACATTTTACACACCCTTTTAATAATTTAAATTCCTTTATTTTACCACTTAACTTAAATTCATTTTTAATAAGTTTTTAACCATTTAACCGCACAGAAAATGGTTCAAATTTATTGCAGGTGTTAAAATATGAAATGTTTAATTTATTAGATCCACAGAAACCCAGTCGTTGAGACTTAATATCACTGACCACAACCTAATTTTTATGGAAATATTTTCCAATAAAGTATCCACAAAAAATAAACCATCTACATTTACTAAAACCGACATTGATACAGTTAAACTTAATGCTCTATTAGAACATGAAAATTGGTTAAATGTTGTTAACGAAACAAATCCCTCTATTGCGTATGATAACTTTACGAATACTCTCACTGTGAATATTGACAAATGTACCACACGAAATATTATAAAACGTCATGTAACTATGTTAAAACCATGGATGAATCCTTTAATACTGAACAAAATTATGCATAAAAATAAAATCGCCAAAAAATTAGATCGTAAACCCAATGACATTAGGCTTAGAAAATATCATGAAAAATTATCAAAAAAGTTGCCTCTCAAATAACAAATACCAAAGAATCATACTACAACAGCGAATTCAACAAAAGTTCTGGAAATATAAAAGCACAATGGAATACAATAAACAACTTTTTAGGGAACTCGAAAGATAATAATACGATTAAATCCATTGCAACCAGCCCAACTAATAGTAGTAGCGATCCTTTGGTTATAGCTAACACTTTAAATGATTATTTTTTAAATGTTCCTACAGATTCTATAAATAGAGTTACCATAAATGAAGAGATAAGCCACCTCGCATATGATGAAACTGCGACAGAAAATTTTGTCTTTTTCGAAATAACAGAAAATGAAATAACATCTATAATCTCCGGTCTAAAAAATAAAAACTCACATGGCATAGATGGTTTAACTAGCTGCCTAATTAAAAAAATTTCAAAATCAATTTCTCGTATTCTCAAATTCTTATTTAATTGTCACTAAACACCGGTATTTTTCCTGAAAGTTTGAAAACCGCGACTGTGCTTCCGCTATTTAAGAAGGGTGATAGAGACTCGCCAACCAATTACAGGCCAATTGCACTACTGAATGTATTTTCCAAAATTTTTGAAAAGGCAGTTAAAACCAGGCTAGTCAATTATTGTGAAAAATATAACTTAGTTGCCCCAAATCAATTTGGTTTTCGAAAGAAGAGGTCAACCGAAGATGCTCTCATAAAATTCTTGAGCAAAGTGTATGTAAGCTTAAACAAAAAAAAGAAAGTTGCAGGTCTATATATTGATATATCCAAAGCTTTTGACACAGTAAATCACACTCTTCTACTAAACAAACTCTGGAATATGGGTATAGGAGGTCTACCCCATTCTTGGTTTAAATCTTACTTATCAAGTCGAACACAGTGTGTCAAAGTTGGCGAATCCCACAGTATATTTGGAACTTTGAAAGCGGGAGTTCCTCAGGGCTCAGTCCTGGGTCCTTTACTGTTTATTTTATATATAAACTCCATTTTCCATCCATTGAGTCCAAGCGGACTCAATGAATTTATGGTGGCTTTCGCTGACGATATAGGTTTGAATTACGATGCTGATTCAGTTGCTAACAATGAAGCAAACATTCTACATGATCTTGAACTATTGAGTGTGTGGTTCAATATTCACTATATGATATTAAGCACTAAAACTAAAGTAATGCACTTTAACTTAACTATGTCCCCTGTCACACTGCAAAGTTCATACTTATATCATTCATCAAACTGCTCAAATTCTATATGTGGAGTAAATTGTTTCGAAGTTGACGTTGTGGAAGAAATTAAGTATCTCGGTTTGGTTATTGATTCCAGACTAAATTGGAAAAGTCATATAAACAAAATACGAAAAGAACTCCTAATATCATTGCGTAAAATGTATATGTTAAGATCGATTTGTCCAATATCAGTACTGCGTAATATATATTTCGCACTCATTGAATCTAGAATCCAATATGGTATTACCTGTTGGGGTGGTATCTACTATTCCAACCTCGAACCATTAATACTAGTTCAAAAACATATAATTCGTGTCATGCTAAAGAAGAAAAAGATAGAGCATTCATTTCCTCTCTTCAAACAATTATTAATATTACCAGTGAGAAATTTATACGTTTTCAAAGTGTTAAAATTATTTTTTAAAAGGAGTGGAAACCTGTGTGTCCGATCAAATGAAAAATATAATTTTCGTACTAAAGATCGTTGTATTATCCAAAAGTTAAATACTGAACATTTCCGTAAATTTTATCTACACACTGGTCCCAAACTATTTAATTGTCTACCGGTTGAACTAAAAAATGCCTCTCCTCTTAACAAATTTCTGAAAGATTTGAACGCGTGGTTGTTTGAAATAATAGACTGCGAGAAGCTATTCATTGTTGTGAGATAAAAAAGAATAGAATATAAGTAAAATTAATAAAAATAATAATAATGTTTTCGCCAATTTTATTTTAATTTTCCTCCAATAAGTAACAAGTAAAAGATATACACAAAAAATATACAACATTTTATACAAATTCACTTGAGAAATAATTAGCTTATTAACATAGTAATATTTAATATAACGCACCCATTATCTAAATATATTTTCTAAGAATGTATTATATAGTTGCTCCAAAACATTATTTATTTAATCTGGAGTATACTAAAATTGTTTTTTTAGTTTTAGAATTACTAACCATTAACCATGTAGCTTCTTTTTTTATACACAGCTAAAACTAAAATAAATGATTTAATAAAAAAAAAAAAAATTTAGTACAGGATTATTAACTTAATAAAAAAACACATGTGAATTTTTCATATACCAAACTTTAAAAAATCATAAGAAAAAATCCATATTGAATTGCTGACTTTTTATTTCTCAATTTCATAGCTGCATATGTTTACTTTAAAATTTGTGAAAAACAAAAAAAAAAAAGCCTACTTTTTGATATATGAGCTTTGAAGTAAACCAAGGTTTTACGCGTCGCCTAGCGGAAAAGAGAAAAGTTATTAATTTTAAACTTACTTATTTCAATTATTCAATTATTTTCCTTTTTACTTGCAAAAATATACGTAACTCGGATGAAATTTGTGGCACCTATTCACAAAACATTGCCACCATTACCAAAAACTACGTGAAAAAGCCTCAAAATTCAACCGCGCATAACTCCGATTCAGAGTACACAAAAAATAAAAGCAGAAATTGCTTTTTTCCTTTTGTCAATGCCAACAATATATCAAAATTTCAGATTTTTTAAAATTCAAAAATTTAAAAATCAACAAAAAAATGTACGTTTTCAAAATAATAGCCCATCTGTGATTATAGGATTATAAGACTGGATAGAGGGAAGGACAAAGGTGGTGGCCTTGCCTTTATCATACACAAAACCATTATCTACCGTACAACCACATTACCAGCAGTACCGGGAACTGATAAACACCTAGAACAATTCGGTATTACAATAAAATCCGGAAATACGGAAGATTTATCTCAATACTTATATTCCACCAGTAAGCAGCTGTGATATAGGTTATGAACCGTCCATAGGACATTTATTTTACACCAAAGACTGTCTAATTCTCGGAGATATGAATGCTCACCACGATCTATGGCACTCACACTTGAACACTGACTCAAGAGGTGAAAATATTGCTGATCAAATTGACGGCTCCAACTTTGGAGTCCTCAATGAACCACAACCAACAAGAGTAACAAACAACTCATACTCGTCTCCAGATGTTTCACTAGCCAGCATGTCACTAATGCCAATCGCTGAATGGAGAACTGAAATTGCATTGGGATCAGACCATGTGCCGATCATAATCACCTTAAGCCGTTCCTTAAACGAAATGAAATCCGAGAAGAAGACTTACATTAATTTTAACAAAGCAGACTGGGATAATTTTACCAATTTTACTGAATTAGAATTCAGTAAACAAATTTTACCAATTGACGCCCTCTCTGGGGAAAGAAAATTCAGAAACATTTTTAACAAAGCTAGATCTCTCTTCATTCCAGCCGGCAGAATACAAAATATTAAACCAAACTTTCCAGAAGAAGCCTGTGTACTTTCCTCTCAAAGAGCTGACATCCGTAAGGCAGATCCAACTGATTCTAGAATTCCGGACCTGAACAAGTAGATAAATAAACTAGTAATGGAACACAAACGCAACAAATGGAAAGATTTAGTGAGTAAGCCAAACTTTGGCACAAATAAAAGTCTGTGGAAGGTGATAAAGGGTTTACAACATCCGCGTCAATCGCATAACAACTGCATGATCTCCTTCGATGATATCCCAACCGAAAACCATAGAAAATGCGCAACAAAATTCAACACGCAGTTTACAGAAAAGCAAAGTAAACATGAAAAAGAAACCAGGTCAGTATTAAGACATATGCGCAAACTTAATACTGAAAATTTCGAGGATATCATATTTTCCGAAGAAGATGTTGGAAACGCAATAAAGAAGTCCAAACCATCTAAAGCTATTGGACCAGATGGCATCTCAGCCATCATGCTAAAACACATTGGACCCAAAGGATTGAACTTTCTCACTACCATACTCAACACATCTCTAAATACGCTCCAGATACCAAATATCTGGAAAATGGCTAGAATAAGTCCCATTTTGAAACCTGGCAAGCCTGAAGAAAAGGGAGAATCCTATTGACCGATCTCTATCCTCTCATCGGTTGCAAAATTGATAGAAGCACTACTCCTACCTCGGTTAACAGAATCTTGCAAATTGGCGTCACATCAGCATGGCTTTAGGAAAGCACACAGTACAACCACCGCGCTTCATAGAATCCAAAACCAAATCAGCGATGGTCTAATCCAAAAACAACCCTGTGCTAGAACAATTTTAGTTGCACTTGACCTGTCAAAAGCTTTCGACACAGTGTCACATGCAGCACTACTGAACGACATATTCAACACTAATCTGCCAGGTCTAATAAAACGCTGGTTGTGCAACTATCTAAGAGGCCGCCAAACATACGTTGAGTTTCGTAACTCTAGATCTAAGATGAGAGTGCTCAGACAAGGAGTTCCACAAGGTGGAGTTCTCTCGCCTTCATTATTCAACCTCTACTTAAGTAGTTTACCTGCACCACCAGAAGGAATAACTATCACGTCATATGCAGACGACTGCACGGTGCTTGCAACAGGAAACAACCTGGAACAACTCACCAATGTCCTAAACACATACCTCAACACCTTGAATGAATGGTTTAAAACCAAAAAATTGAAATTGTCCACTGAAAATTCCACTTCTACACTTTTCACCACATGGACGAAGGAGGTAAATACAACACTCAATATCTGCATTGACAACATTCTAATTCCTACTGTTAAAAATCCAAAACTGCTGGGGGTAACATTCGATCCACTACTTAAATTTAACGCTCATGCTCAGCAAGTAAATATAAAACATAAAAACAGGAATAACGCACTGAAAGCTCTAGCGGGCAGTTCGTGGGGTAAGGATAAAAACACAATAATAACGGCATATAAAGCAATAGGAAGGCCTTTCATAAATTACGCTACTCCTATATGGACACCCACTGGAATAAGTTGCAGATAACACAGAACGCAGCCTTGCGTACAGCAACTGGATGTCACTTGCTGGCCCACAGAGATCACCTGCACGAGGAATGTAACATATTGTGGTCCGGTCCGTGATCACAACGAAATGCTTACCAAACAATGTCTTTGGTCCTGTCATAGAGAGCAGCATCCCTGCAATGACACCTTATCCAAGACAACACCACCTAGAGACATAAGAAGAACTGCGAAATGCTTCCTACAAGATGTTAGAAGCAATGAAGACATAAATAACATCGACGAGCCTACGTATAAGAGTGGGTTGAAAGATCTACATACCAAAACCGTTGAAGACACAATAAAGAACTACGCCCCGAATCGAGTTCTTAATAGCAAACCACCACAAGTCGCTGCTGAAGAGGTAAAACTGCCACGCAGCACCAGAACCATCCTAGTGCAGTTAAGATCCGGTTGGTCGCGCATCTTAAATAACTACATGAGTAGAATTGACCATGAAATTGTTGACAAGTGTCCCACATGTGAGGGCACGCCACATGATGCTAACCACCTTTTCAATTGTCCAGAGAAACCAACCGACCTGACGAAGGAAGATCTGTGGTACCGCCCCAAGGGCAGTAGCAGAGTTCCTGAATCTGGACTTGGAGCCGGAATAATAGCACAACTCGTCGCTACAACAACAACAACAAGAGGTAGAAGATATAAAAAAACACCCAGCCAATAAACGTCGTTCGTATCGCATGTCGTTCTAAAGTAAGTCATTGGAAATTTTGGAATTTTTTGACTACACAGGTTCTCCAGTTCAGACATAGAAATTCCGATAGATCTACGTGTGTAATAAAATCTAGTTAGAAATAATTCATTTTTCAAGAAATGTCAATATTGATACAGAATAAAATTTTGTAAAATATATTAACTATTTTAAACTAATCAAGATGAAGAACGAGCGATTCCACACAAACGGTTTTAATGCAGGGGCGTCAATTGGGTAGGGCTGGGGGGGGCATTGGCCCCCCCCAAGGATCTGATACTATCAATAATTCAATACATCGATTCAATAAAACCATCCAATCGTGGTAGAATTATACACTATAAAAATTTCGATGCACTGTTATTTTGAAAATTCGTCTAATTTTTAGAAGATTTACTTAACTGATATACCAATTTTATCGCATACTATTATTTGAAATATATCTGATAATATAATTATTACGTTACATATTATTTTGGCCCGACTAAAGTACAGTTCACCGCAATATTCAAACCATTATCGTTCTTTGTATCAAGGACTAGAGCGCCGCCGATACGAAAGGCGGTCGTATTGCTTCTAATCTTCTGATGAAATCAGTTGTATAAACAAAACACGATCGTTCTTCCAAAAACGCCGTGGGTGCGTATTTTGACAAAATTCTATCGTACTATAAGGTGCGCGGCAGTACCGCTTTTAGAAGAACGATTGTGTTTTGTTTATAAGATATTTGTGTCTGAGCCAGAGGAAACAAAACATTTCATTAGTATAGGGCTCCTCGAGAGTTCATAGTGCAGTATTTAATATTCAAATTTCAATTGTTATTGGCCATTGGTAATTTATATAAACTTAAAAGTAAGTACATGCAGGAGAACACAACCTATTTATTTTTTTTTAATAAAATGTGTTGTGTAGTAGGAATTACAATATGTGTCACAATAACACATAAAAACCTTTTAAGACCAAGGTTCCACAACAACATACGTTCGAAGGTGTTGATGGACGTAAATCTTCCTTTTTTTTTTGTTTTTATATTTTTTGTTAAAGAATGGATAACTAAACAAAAAATCCTGTCACTGAGAAAATATGACATAGGCCAATATTTTATGATAGAATAAAGAAAATAAAAGTAAATAGCAAATTTTGACAAAAATTTGCTGAAACAAAACAACAATGTAGTTGCCAATAATCCAGCCGGTTGCCTATTCCTTGATCCTGTGACGCACCATCTTTCTTAATGATTAAAGCCCACACATAGTTATATGAAGGCTCGTTTCTTCAAGGAAGCAATATTGTCTCATCATCAAGGATTATTTCACAGCTAAGATTGAGGGTGCTACCGTTGACTGAATACAGTTCATCCGCCACCACCCCTAAGATGTCACCTTGGCTTGTGATATCTCACTGCTATTGCCGGTGGTATGTGATATCTCACGTTAACTCATATCTCAATAGTAGGGACTGGAGTACGCGGGCTTGTCACACCCGTAGATCAAAAATAAAAAAAAATTTAAAACAATAAAAACTGATCCCTCCATGCCCCACTTATTTTGAGAACCCTGACTGTTTGGCCCTGTTTTTTATCTATATAATATTGTACAAACTTTACAACTTTTTTGAAAACCATAAATTAAAAACAATTCTAAATGTAAAATCCTATAACATATCTAAAATTTTCTTGATAGTTGTGCTAATTTTTATAAAATGAATGAAAATAATTACGGGAGTAATTTAAATTTTTTGTGTTATTTCCAGTGATTTTATAATAGTGAATGTTTTATAATGGACAAGCAATATTTTCTAACGACACGAACAAATTAAGTTATGTAAATATTTTCAAAATATGTTATGAAAACTTGCTGACAAATTCTTTTCGCTATATGGACTATAATTTTTAATTCATAAAATAGCAAAAATTATATGTTTGGTTGGTTATAATAAAATCTAAAACGTATCCTAAACGTCAATCTTTGTTCATTTTTTTTATACAGTCACACAGAGGGAGAAACTATTATTTTTTTGTGGTAGGTTTTTCTTATAGATTTAAAAGAAGCTCGCAATAATTGTACAATTTTGAATCAAATGAAAAATTTACGCACATTTATGGGTAGTAAACCGCCCAGACGTCCCACTCTGTGTGGAAATGTCCCACATTTCGTTGCGTTGTCCCACGGATAAATTTGTCCCACGAAGCGTCCAACGAAACAAATATTTCCACCACATTTTCCCGCATTATCGAAATAATCAAAAAACCTTATATCTACCCACGTACAGTTTGCGCAATATCTTAGTCAAAGCAATGGCTTCACAGTTTTTTCTTGCAGTTTGTATGATGTTATGTATATGTTGATTTAACTATATTGAGAGAACAAACCAGTGCAATATTTTTTTTACTAAATAGCGTTTTAACTATAATTTTCATAGAAATACTAAACTAAGTTTTTTTCAATGCAATAATTTACATTTTATTTTGCAAATATCTTTTGATGTCTAACACATCTACCTCAGCGAAAAGGTTTCTTTGTTTATAGAAACATCTCCCCGGTGTATATACGAGAGATCGAAAGTATATTATGAAAAATAAAATACAAAATATTTTACTTAAAAAGACGCAGTTTTCCGTATAAATTCATAAACATTTAAATTTTACTTTATTCGAGCACTCATTTCAATCCTTTGAAATAATATTCAAAAATTAAGATTTTCATAATTGGAATATCGTTCTTACTCGTAAGAGCAAAATTTTTGTTTTTTCGATTTTACTCCTTTGGAGCAGATTACATTTTCCTGTTCTTTCATTCGATTTGCAAAAGAACAAAATTAGTCATCCTTTATATTCATTTTTCTAACAATACATGAATAATTGAACGAATCATTCGCAGCATTTTACATTGGAAAGCATCAAATTTGAAGCAAAAATAAAAGTTTTGAGTATTTGAAAGAAAATATTTATTTCAATTTAGTAGCAAGAATGATATTTTACTATTTTCACTCCTCTGTGTGGGAGTGTTATAGTTTTTTTAAGCTACGCACTCTGAAAGAACAAAGTAAAGGAGTGATATAAGTAACGTTTCAAACTCTGTTTAAAACACACTTTAACTAGGTAGCTCAAAAGTAAAATTATTACTTTCTAATTTCTAATTTTTTTTCTCAATAAAGAAATCAAAATATAACGACGCAAAAGTTTATTGTATTACCAGTCGGAGTGAATTTGCAAATTAACAGTGGACATTATGATATTAAAAGACATATAGATACAGATAAACATAAAAAAGCGTTTCTATAAGCCGTTAGCTCCAGTAGCTTAAACAAGTTTTGTTGTTATTTTGTTTTCTTGTTGTTATTTGACATTGACAAAAAGCTAGTTGCAATTTGCGCTGATAACACGAACACCAATTTTAGTGGTGTCACGTCAAGGGGTGAAAATTTAAAAGCAAGCTAAACGCGAATTTGAACCAGAATGTATGGGGTATTGGATTCGCAGCCCATATTCTAAATAATGCAATAAGAAGTGCTGCGGATTTAAATGGCAGGGTTAAAAAAATTTGGGATATTTTACTGTCTTTACTCGTTTAAGTTGAAGGAGTTCTGCGGCAAAAGTAATGTCAAACAAAACCAACTTATTGGATACAGTGAAACTCGCTGGCTGGCTGTAATGCCAGCAGTAGAAAGAATTTTGAAAATGTACGAACCACTGTAAGCACATTTCCTAACGGTTGTAAAATGCCCAATTAAAATAAAGAAGTTTTTGAAGAATTAAATAGTAAACAAATAGTAAAGGAAAGCATTAAATAGTAAATTAGTATTTGGAAGAATGTTTGCATTTTGTCCCACATTTTAACGATTTGGCTCTGGTCAGGGTATACATAACTCTTCCTCTCTAAGACAAATAAAAGAAAACAAACAAACAAACAAAAAAACGATTCGACATAAGAGGAGTTACGTAGGGATTGCAATCCCGTGGTGTTTTATGGACCCTGGGACTATGTGACTCATAAATTTTAAATCCCGGGATGCCTGGGACCGTATAGAAAAACCATCCCTTTTTTTATGCTGCACAATCTGCTGTCGTTTACAAATTCACTCTCTGAACAGTTACAAAGCAAAGATATAATAATTTCTAGCACACGCGCTTTAATTAAAATTATTTTCTTGATGCTTAAACAATGCAGAGATGGTACTAAATTTAAAATTATTTTTAACAAATGAAGGGATTTTGCAGAACTTTGCGGCATTCGCTTCAATGAAACAACACCAGAAGACAAAGATCTAGCAGAGTAACCAATGTAGCTCAAAAGCATTTTATTTTTATTTCTCAGTCCATGCATTTAAATGCTTTTAAATATATGTGTGTATAAAAATGTGTACGTTATGTTTTACGAAAAAAATCTTTTTATGTCATTTAAATTCTCGCCCCCCCCAAGATTTTGGTGAAATGACGCCACTGTTTTAATGTCAATTAAAATTATTCAATCTAGCTTTTCAAGAAAAAAAGTAAAGAAATACTCTTTTACGAATTTTAATAAATGTAAAAATATTATACATTATACACCTTGTTTGTGGAAACAACCTCGTAGTGTTTTGCATATAATTATGAAATCAAGTTTATTTCATACAAATATAAAAAACATATAAAACTAATAACAAAAATTGTGTTAATAAAAATAACAATTACTTACTGAAAATTAATAGAACTTGTTACAGCAACAGCATCACCATTTGGAGTTACTATTGTCAATGTCGAAGTTCCTTGGTTATCTACAGTACTATATTTAGCATCATAAAACAATGGATCGTTATTAGTCTCCAAGTCATTAATTTTCAATCGAACCATTTCAGCAATAGTTTCATTTCGTAAATCTGCTACTACTTGCTCTATATCTTCAAACATCGGATCGCCCAAAAGTGGCCGTCGACCATATCCAAATTTGAAGGCTTCAAGTAACCGATGAAAAAAAAGAGCTTCAGTTTCCGCTGTTTCTAAAACATCTTTTGTAAAATCAAATTCTTTAAGTATATTCAAAATATATCCAACGATTAGACCATTTCCAGGAAATGGAACGAGATGAACTTTACGGTTTTTCAATTCAAATGGTATTGAATCATACCATAAAGGCCTAAAATACAGATTTAATTTTTAAAATCCAATTTATGTATAAAACAATATTAATTACTTGTAATTTTCTAAATCAGCTTTTGTTATTATACTTTTAACATCTTCTAAATCTTTGGCAAGCATTTCAGCAACAGTTCCATTATAAAAATCTTCTCCACCATTTTCGGCAATCAACCTTAAAGTATCACACAACTTTACAGGACGAATCAATGATCCTTCCCTATAATATTCCCTGCTGATTTTATCAAAAAACAAGCTTTCCAAATTATTATCATGTTTTAGATTTGGAACAAATTTTAACGCATTCGCCATATGTGTTGTCATATAAAATCCATCATCACACAAAAGCACAGTTGGTTCGATTAGTTCATGCCAAGGTAATGAACCAAATCGTTTCCACGCTGCCCAATAGCCAGCAACTTCACCAGGTACACCTATCGCCAATGGGTGATGTATTGAATTTGATGTATTGTTTTGAAACACATCAATCGTAGCTGCATTTGGTGCAACTTCTCTAGCATCTAATGTATATGCTTTCCTTTCATCAGCCTTATAAATATTCATAACAAATCCACCACCCATTCCCATACTTTGCATGGTTGTAACTCCTGTACAAAACATTGTCGCGATTGTTGCATCGATAATTGAACCATCTCGTTGAAGGATATCTCTGAAATTAAAATCGATTTACATAATTAAAATATAAGCCACTGTTTTATTTCATTTCGTATCGTTATTTTGGTTGTTATAAACAAAACGAAAATGCTGAAAAAAATAAAAAATATTTGCAAATATATAATTTGTAAACTCAACAACCTTCCACAGAAAATACAAAGTTTGCAAACAGTAGCGTTAAAATTTATTTCCAGTTAATCTAGTCCAAAATCTAAACGGAAAATTATTTAAAAATGTAATATTCACAATAAATAAATCAACTATTGTCACGACACCAATTTCTCTCTTTATACCTATTCTCTCATATTCATTACGTCATTATAAATTTATTTAAACCAAAGAATTAAGAGAAAACAGCTGAAATATTTTTTCTTTGTTTAACTTTAACAATGATAGTACAAATAAAAAGGATGTCGAAAAGAAAACAAAAATCTTTTAAAAAAAATTCATACATTTATTTTATTTTTTAATCTAAGAATAGAATTAAACTTAAAGAAAATTAATATCTAAAATGGACAGCCACGCTGATATTTATTTTATTATTCAAAAAATATTGCTGAAGGTTTTATAATCAAAACACAAGTCACACTTGATATATATTTAAATTGATATAATTGGAGAAACAAATTCACCTTCAAAAGTTCAAATGCACTAAAACAAATACTTTTCATGTAATGTGTGTTTTGTTTTTAAATTCAATAGAATAAACTTGAAACATTTATAATATAAAAACAAAACGCATGTGAAATTACACCTTTCCCCTGTCCATTTGAGATAATAAAAAATGGATGTTTGATAATTTTTATCAATCGTTCCTTAGCAATTTGATTAGACTTTTTAATTTTTTTTAACATATTCAAAAACAATATAATTTTTCACTAAATTTAACAATAAAATTTATACTCTTGCGACGCAATTAAAATTTTGCCTTGTAAAATTAGTTAGTTCCAAGTCGTATTTTTCTGTGTTCTCCTAATTTTTGACGGTGGTAGTCTTTTCTTTCTTATTATTTTCAGTATTCATTAATTTTGTAACAATTTTTCTAGAATGACCATTTGGGTCAAAATGATTTGTGTGTTCGCTTGCTTCTTTCTTGGTTCGTTGTTTGCCACTGTGATTTGAAAACATATGCTTATCATGATCATAATTGTAATGTTCATATTCATCAGCATTGACTGGAGCGGACATTTTAATTTTTTTAATTAACTTTACTCGAATAACTCTTTGTTTGGATTATATTTATCTCAATTTTTTTATATCACTTGTAAATTTATGATTAACAATTAAATACGGAGTAATTTAATGCAAATTCCTTTGATCTATTTTACAATAGCTAACAGAATTTAATGATATTAATAACTAAAGTTCTCAAGTTGTTTTGCTCATCTATTTATACAAAAACGACCAAAAACGATTTTATTGTAGAATACGAGAAATGTACGAGTATTTATTTATATTTTGCAAACACATTTTTTAGACCAAATCAAATAATCAACAACCGTAAATCGTATAATATAATTTGAGTTTTGAAATGATACATAACAAATATGATATGTAATTAGTAAATTTAAATTGAATATGGTTTTTGTTTATATGTTTTAACCTTTCCGAATTTATTTAAACTGGAGATATTCATTAGATCAAAGAATTTGTCACAGCTAATGACAATCCAATTTTGTCTTTTGTAGATTATTTTTTATTAATGACTGAAAAATTTTAGCGGCGGTTCTGAACACTATTGTCAACAAGTGGGTAACGATTTTAGAATCATACAGATATCAAATTTGCTAATTCAATTATTATGCAATATCAGTTGATCGTTTGGTAACTAAAACAAAGTTATTGAACCTAACACCTTTTGATAACTCAAACATTGGTAAATATATGAATAAAATTTGATTGTATATACATAATTCCAAAATAATACCCAATACAAGTGGAATTTTTTTTATTTTTAGTTGAAAACAGTTTGTTTGATGTTTACACTTTATCCAAAACCGTTATCGTTAAATTTGGTAATATGCCGAACTTTGAATATAAATATGTAGTAATATCTAATCTTTTTGAAAGATTGATACTGACAACTTATGTTTTAATCTTAATTCTTTCTTAACATTAATATTGCACGCACACACACATACACATCATAATCGTCGATCAAATTAAGAACAAATCTGGGTGGTGATTTTGTCATGTTATCTCACTAGTGAGATAAAATATTTGTCTTTAATTGATTATATTAGATAAAAGAAATCATTTAAAAATAATTTTTTTATCTCACTATTTATCTCACTAGTGAGATAACATGACAAAATCACCACCCTGTTTCACATTAAAACATTTTATCTCATGTTTGTTATTTTTAGGTAGATTTCATATAAAAATCTACCTATTGCAAACGTGCTTCATCTCGGAATTTCGGAAAAATTTTGGTGCAAATCGACTATAAATGCTAAGCGGAGACGGAAAATCAAAATTTATATATATGGGGCATTCCACGTGAAGTGGGACGACCAAAAATTTGTTTTTGCCTAAATTTTGTGAATTTAGTACTCCATTAGAAAACGATTTCGTCATTTTTTTAGATTTTTTGGCCAACCCCTTTGCCGTCGGTGACGGTCACAAATTTGAATTTTTTTCGTGAACGACAAACGTCTTTATTTTGAAGGCAGTTTAACGCGCATAATTAGAAATATATTAGTTTTTAGAAATATATTAGTTCGTTAGAATTTTTCCCGTAGAATACGATAAAAATATTAAAAAAATTTTTGAGGTTAGTTTTCTCCCTTATTTTGAGGTTTTAAAGTTTAAAATCATTTTTTCGGATTGTATGACACTTTTTTTTTAATTTAGTTTGAAATATGCACTTTCAAATAATTTTTATTGCGTGATGGAAGTAGTAGCGATATGAGTGCAAGAGGGCGCTGAATATAAAAAAAAAAGGTTTTCACGTAGTTCTGAAACTTATATATGAGCAATTTCACGCAAGTTCAGCAAATTTTTGACTTGACCCCTTTTAATTTTGGTTATTTTTTGTTTATAGATAGTCTTTGATAAATAAAAAATACAAGTTCTCTTAGAATTTTTTTTTTCGACCAGGGGTCTTCACAGGGTGCCCCTCAATTTTTTGTTATTTTGTGATGTGACTGCATTTTGACGAGCGATTGTAGAAAAACTACTGAATCGATTTTCATAAATGATATGTCGTTGAATAGGTATTAGAACAAAGTTTTTAAAAATGTACACTGTTAATTTTTTGAAATAATTTTTAACGGTGTAACATAAGAAAAAAAACAGTGTAATTGAAAAAAAGATGGCATAGCCTCTTTTTTTTTTTTTTTTTTTTAACTAAATTGAAGCTTATTTTATATCTAACCACTTGTGAAAGTTGAGGACACGCGTTATTTTTTGTTTTAAAGATAAAATTCGTTGTGCATATGACTGTCGGGAATCAGTTTTTTTTGTTCTGAAGGAAAATTATAAAAATGGCGTTATAAACTAAGAGATATTTTTTTCATGTTAAATATCAAATATTTTATTATTAGATGAACTTTTTAAAATATTATAAAAATTATATATGTAGTACAATAAATAAAATAAATACAAT
>OY856186.1:81017591-81069023 GCA_963693315.1 Diogma glabrata | reverse complement strand
GCTTTTTTTATCAATCTATCCAATGGAGCCCTTTCTACATGACCAAACCATCTGATCCGGTTGGATTTAATGAATCCGATTACATCGCAGCCTCCAAGAAGCTGTCTGATTTCGTGATTCATTCGGATTCTATACTGATTTTCAGCAACTTTGCATGGACCATAAATTGTTCGTATGACCTTCCTCTCGAAAGTTGATAAAATTCTACAATCGGAGGAAGTCAGTGTCCAGCTTTCACTTCCAAATGTAAGCACAGGTCGAATTAATGCTTTGTAAAGTGTGAGTTTACACGACCGCGAAAGATGTTTTGATCGCAGAAGTTTTGAGTATGCGTAGAAAACTCTGTATGCTGCAGAGACACGGGCTTTGATATCTGCCTGCATGTCATTTGACGATGTTATTACAGACCCGAGGTATTTGAAGTTTTCCACGCGTTCCACTTCATAGTCGCCAGTATCCAGATTTCCGGGAGGTATGTTCTTGGATGTTGTTAACACTTTGGTTTTGCAGGTGTTGATGCATAATCCAAGTCGTTTAGCATTTCTTTCAAGCTGAGAGAGACTATCCTTAATATCGCTTGTTCTACGTCCGAGAAGCACAATATCATCTGCGTAGCCAAGAACTTGACTAGATTTGTTATATATGTATGCAGTTTGTGTCTCAATTCGGCTTTTTCTTATCGCGTACTCCAGCGCCAAATTAAATAGTACGGGCGCGAGTGCATCACCTTGTCGAACACCTGATGTTATATCGAAAGGATCAGAAACTGACCCTTCGATTACTATTCTACAATTTGATCCCGATGTTGTGAGTTTGCACAGAGAAACAAGTTTCTCTGGGATACCAAGGCATATGAGTGCGGACCAAAGGTTTTCGCGGATGATACTATCATATGCTTGCTTGAAATCAACGTAGAGCTGGTGAATGCTGATGTTGTACTCCCAACATTTTTCTAGAATCATCCTTAAGGTAAAACATTGATCTGTGGTTGAACGGTTGGGACGAAAACCACACTGATAGTCACCGATGATAGATTCGGCGAACGGGATGAGTCGAGCAAGTACGATATTAGCTAGTATTTTATATGCAGTGTTCAACAGTGCGATGCCACGATAATTTGCACACTTTAGACGGTCACCTTTCTTATGTAGCGGAACAATGAGAGCTGTTTTCCATTCAGCAGGTAGTTCTTCTTGGTCCCAGATTGCAAGAATCAGATCATATATACGTGAGACCAGAGCTGCTCCACCATTTTTCAAAAGTTCTGCGGGAATACCATCGAAACCTGGTGATTTGCCATTTTTCAGTTTTTTAATGGCAGCTTCCACTTCTTCTATTGCTGGGTAAGGGACAAAAATCTCCTCATTTGATGGAGCAATTGCTCGAATAGGATGAACTTCATTCGTTCTATTCAGTAGGTCTTGAAAGTGGGATCGCCACACTGCCAGCACATCGCGTTCACTTGTTGTAAGTTCATTATTTTCATTTTTGATGGCTGTAGATCTTGGGTGGAAATCTTTTGTCAGATTCCGTGCATTGGCAAAGCACTCTTTTGAATTTCCGTTGGCCGCATGTTGGTCGATGTTTTCGATGCAGCTCTTCATGTGTTCGCGTTTCTTTTTACGTAGAAGTTTTGCTGAGGCTTTTCTGGCGCATAGATAATCAGCTTGGGAGCTTCGGGTGTTCCTTGTTAACCATTTTTCTCGCAGTTTTTGTTTATTTTCAACGGATTGGCGGCATTCGTCGTCAAACCATTCGTTGTGTGATTTCGGTGGTAGTTTTCCGATTGTAGTTTGTGCTGCGGCTATAATGGTTGATTGAAGCGTTTGCCATTCTTCTTGTATGTTTAATGGCATCTCAGAAGAGATGTCATGCTCTTCTATGTTTTGTGTTATTATTTGCTGATATCTATTCAGCGTTTCCGGATGTTTAAATGCTTCGACATTCCAGCGCACGGTCTTTTTTGCTTGCCTATTGAATGTAGATGATAATTTGCACTTGTACTTAAAGATGACAAGCATATGATCGGTGTCCATATCAGCACCTCTGTATGATCGAACGTCAGTTACACTTGTAGAGTGTCTCTTAGAGATCATGATCGATGTGATCGATTTGATTTTCTGTTCTTCCGTCATTTGATTTCCACGTTGCTTTGTGAATTCTCTTGTGAGGGAATAAAGTGCTGGAAATTACTAGATCATACATCATAGCCAGCTCGGCTGCGCGAAAACCGTTATTGTTGCTGGTATGATGCAAGCTGTTAGGGCCGATATGTGTTTTAAGTTCTGCAATCCTACCGATTTGAGCATTAAAGTCACCTGCCACGATTTTTATATCGTGCCGCGGGATGTTATTGATGACTTCTTCGAGTTCTAGGAAGAACAGGTCTTTAATATCATCTGATTTATCTTCAGTAGGTGCATGAACATTGACGATCGTTACATTGAATTTTTGCGTGCGGATTCTCAGTGTGCATAGCCGCATATTAATTGGGCAGAAGTCGATAACATGCTGATTCACGCGACGGTGTATAAGAAAGCCAACTCCAAATTCTCCTCCGTTTTGATGACCGCAATAATAAAGAGTGTATCCTTTCGCTGTTTCATGGATTCCACTACCTGGCCATCTTAGTTCTTGTAATGCCACTATTTCCAGTGTGTAGCTCTCGACTTGTTGTGTTAGTTTTAGGAGATCTCCTGGTCTTCTGAGGCTTAGCACGTTCCAGGTTCCCATTTTTAAATCGTAGTCCGGGTACAGTTTCCGAGGTCGTTCCAATATTGAATCCGAGATATTCCGAGGCCTGTGTACAGAATTCATGACAATAACTTTTTTACGGAAATGGGGTGTTAGCCCTTCGCCCAACCCAAATTTTCGTGAATGGGTTCGTTCTGCATCTTAAGGTCACCAGAAACAACCTTTTTACACGTTTGTATAGCGAGCCGCTTGATCCAAGACAGATGCCCGCTGCAAGCCGCCTCTAACATGGAGAACAGACGCTTTCTACACATTTATATAGCGAGCCGCTTGATCCAAGACAGACGCCCGCTCCAAGCCGCCCCTAACATGGAGAACAGACGCTTGAGTTGCACTGGTTTTATGGCGCTAATGACTCGCCATGGTGCAGAATCATTGAGTATAAGCAGTATTTACTCTGCCCCTCTCAACTACACCAACCTAATTCTGTTAGCGTTACCCAGGTAGCACGGCGTGGACGTAGAATTTCGGATTTTCGCTACCCAAGACGGAAAGCGGAAAGCGGAAAGCGGAGACGGAAAAACAAAAAAAAATGTATATATATTATATATATATATATATATATATATATATATATATATATATATATATATATATATATATATATATATATATATATATATATATATATATATATATATATATATATATATATATATATATATATATATATATATATATATATATATATATATATATATATATATACCCAGCCAGCAAACTTAGTAAAATTTAGGTGAACCATTTTGGGATTTGGTTAAATTTAAGTAAAAGTTTGGTGAAACATGTGAAAAAAGGTAATAGATGACTGTTTCAGCTAATTAGTGTACATGTATTTTAGTCGAAAATTATAGTTCATATGTTTTTGGTGTAAAAAAATAAGTTAATAGGTATAAATTTAACATATTAAGTATACAAATTTAAGTAAAAAAAATCATGTAATACAGATAATACATTTATTTTATATATTAAGTGAACATTTAGGTTACAAATGTGTATCTAATACATGCATTTAACTTATTACCTGTTGTTTAGCTAGCGGTAATTTAGCTGACATTGCAACAGTTATTTCATGAAATAAGTTAAATAGCCTAAAATTAACATAACTACGGAACATTGAAACTTAAAAAAATTCTCAGACTGCTGTTAAGTTAAATAGGTCGAGTTTTACATGTAATATTGCATTTAATTTGGTTTAGTGAACGAATGTTAACTAAATTTTTGCTGTCTTTTTCATATAATACATATAATAAGTATATGCGTTTAAAAGTATCCATAAACATTTATAGCAAATCTCGTTTTCCGATGACATTTATTATTAGTGCGCAGTATATTGATCAAATCGCTCGGATACAGTCTTTATTATAAATTTCTCTCACTAACGTTGTTTTAAATAGTAAAAAATGCCTCTGAAAAACGGTCGATACTACATAATGCGGCGGAAGAGAGCGGCCGAATTCGAAGCAAGATTTGATGCATCAAATGTGTCCACGGATGAAGAAATGGATCGGCCACCGCCACAACAACTGAATGCCATTTTTGAAAATAATTTGCCAGCAGAAAATGCTATGATCAAAATGCCATCCCCGTTAGTGTTACTTGTGATGTAAATGTAGAGTGTGACGATGATATGCCAGATGATTGTACATCCCAAGTTGGTGAAAATGCTGAATTTTTGTTATCAGAAGCAGATATTGCTGAGGAATTGATGCGCGAACACCTGGAATATGAGCATAACGCTCAAACTAAAATAGATCTGTTGAACGAACTGGGGCAATGGGCTTTGCAAAACAAGATTTCATTAACAGCGTTGTCACAACCACTGAAATTGTTGAACAAGGCTGGCATTGAAAATCTACCATTGGATGAACAATGAACTGTTGAACCTGATGAACAATAAAGAAGGAAACATAAAATCTAGTTTATTTAACCTAATAATTAAAAGACCGCCGAACAACATATAATGGGTGAAATGCATAAAACCTAGTAACTAGGTTTTTTACGTGTTTGCTAGGTTTTTTTATATATAATAAAACTAGTAAACACTTAAAAAAACCTAGTTACTAGGTGTTATGCATTCCACCCAATTAATAAATCACCTAATAGTTATTTAGGTATCCAGGGAATTATAAGAATGTTAATTACCGAGGGAAACGTTTACTACCCGAGAGCCTCTGGCCCGAGGGTTTGTAAGTTTCACAAGGTAATTGACATCTAATAATTCACGTGATACATAAATAATTTTATGTTTTACTACCTAAAACATTTATTAAACTAAAGGGCCCAATTCACCTGCAAGCTTGCTTGAACAGCACAGCTGTCAAACGTGCTTGAATAGCTGCAAAAAAGCTTGTATAGTGAGTGGATATAAATCAAGCATTATCTCTCAAGCATGCTTGCAATATTTCAATCTAGCAGTACAAGCTTTTTTTACATATTATCGACAGTTGTTTGTTTGTTCTTTAAGAAAATAAATATATATTTCTATGATTGATGGAGATTTATGTAGTCTCGTATTTATTTTAGCAGCTGATTCACCAAATAAAAAAAAAACAAAACAAATTTTGGATGAAAGATTGGTTTAAAAAAAGACCCAAACTTTCCAATCAAAACCTTGTGAAAGAGTTGCAGTTATCATCGCCTGGAGATTATAAAAATTTCATGCATATGGATTACGAAGCATTTTCAGAACTTTTACAAATGGTAACACCGATTATAGTGAAGCAAGATACTATTTTAAGAACTGCAATATCTCCAGCCGAAAGATTATCAAGTACGCTAAGATTCCTTGCAACAGATCAAAGTTTTGAAGATTTAAAATTTAACACTGCCATATCTCCGCAATGTCTTGGCAAAATAATTATAGAGACGTGTGATGCTTTGGTATCAGTGCTACGAGGAGTTATAAAGGTTTGTAAAAAAGATACAAAATACATTTTAACTAAAATAATTTATAACAACTCTTCATCTTCATAAATTCATTTTACAAAATACATTTTAACTAAAATAATAACAATTCTTCATCTTCATAAACAATACATTAATTTCATAAGATACATTTTAACTAAAATTATTACAGCACTTCATCTTCATAATTAATTTCATTATTACAACTCTTCATCTTCATAACCCATACATTCATTGACTGTACTGTCGTCAGTATATTGGTATTGTGGAAGTGTGGCATATGTTAAAAATGATTGAGTTGAAGGTGTTGAGCTTCGGCTTGGAACATTTATTTTGAAGTTGTTCCGATGGAGTGGGCCCATACTACCTTCAAATAGAATGTCGTGTATGCCCTTACGAGCAAAATCTTGCTGGGCCAGTTGCAATTTGCTATATTGTAAAGCCCAGGCTTTGGCTTACACTTCACTTTCATTGACGTGCGACATTCTATTTACAGCTTCCTCCATTAGTTTAATTTTTTTTCTTCTAAAATGTCCTGATTGTTCTTCTTTCTTTTTATAGTGGGCGTGGTTGGATTTATGGTTGAGGTGGTGTTTTCCACAAAGCTTATCTGACATAAATTAAAAATTATTAAACAATATTTATTCATTTATTTATTTGCAAAATAATATTTATTTTTATTACAGATTCCAAAGACCGAAGAGGAGTGGAAAGAGGTTACCGATATGTTTGAGTAGAAGTGGAACTTCGCGCACTGTATTGGTGCTATAGACGGGAAGCACATTGAAATAAGCAAACCATACGGAACGGGTTCTTTTTATTTTAATTACAAACACACCTTCAGTATTGTTCTTATGGCTGTTGCCAATACAAATTACGAGTTTATAATGGTGGATGTTGGCGCTAACGGAAGAGTTTCCGATGGTGGAGTGTTCGCAAACACTGTTTTCGGACAAAAACTAATAAAAGAGACGGCGCACTTCCACTTTCGGATAATCTAATGAAGCCTTATCAACACCGCCACTTAACAAAGGAGGAAAGAATTTATAACTATAGATTATCTCGGGCTCGACGTATTGTTGAAAACGTGTTCGGAATACTGGCAAGTCGATTCCGAATTTTGTTAACAACAATTAAACTTCAACCAGAAAAGGTTATAAAAATAGTTATGACATGCTGCCACTTGCATAACCACTTACGAAAAAAGAAGGGTGGATATATGGAGCAAAGGATAGACGGTGAAAATTTGCCAGAAACACAGCTTTCTGGGTTGGAGCCTCCAACACACCGAAATTCAGCATCGTCTGCCAAATTAATTCGTGATCGCTTCTTAAAGCTTAAACAATAAAATTAAATCCCGAAAATGTTTAATCAATGTTTATTAATAAATCCTTCATTGATTTAATCTAAAGTAGTTTATTAATCGTTATCAGGTGACCAGATGTACTCATTTCGGGAGTACAATATACTCATTTCGGGAGTACAGTATACTCCTTTAAGAGATATTGTGCTCCGTAGATTTCCTGTACTCCTTTCAGGCTTGTTGTACTACCACTATTGTACTACCGGAATGAAAAGGATTCTATTGGCTAGAATTCTATATGGGTATAAAAAGAAATTAATTGGAAATTTCCATTTTAGAATTTCGATTAATTTTATACTTTCCTATATTTATATTTGCTTCTTTTTTAAAATCTCATCAACAAACCTGGATCGTTTACCAAAGTTTCATCAAGATCCAACGTGTTTTTGACAGCCACCCGTTTTTACCACAGTCCCGCCACAAATACCATGACCACCCGATATCTAAAATATATACTTACAGAGTCTGTTTCTTTCCCTCCTTCGTCTATTTCATTTCCCATTGTTGTTACCGATGGACTGGGTAGTTCATGGTCTTTAAGGAAGTTTAGCTCATTAAAGTACCACAATTTTGGGATGTAAATATCTTCCGCCCCTGCCCCACTTCGTTTACTATCAATAACCTTAAATATAATATACTATAGTAAAATTCATATATTTTAATTTGATTACCTTTTTCAGTTCCCGTCTGTAATTTGTTCTTAATATATTAATTTTTTTTCTAGCAGTTTCACGATCAGCTGTTGGTTCTATTTCTTTTAATTTAGAAACTAGCACTGAATAACACTGTTCTCTTTTATACTTGTCTTTATATTCGGCGCTTTTTATTCTCCATAAACAAGGGCAATCTCTATACAATTCAATAAATTCGGTCATAAATTTTACATTACCGGTAAGACCCGCCATTTTTGTTTTAAATATAAATGTCAAACATAAATTTTAAATATAAATGTCAAAAAATAAAACAAGTTGACAATCACAAATATACACACACGCGCAAGCATGCTTGTGCAAACTGATGCTTGCAGTGAAAAATCAAACATGTTTGATATTTCGTCAAACACTTTTGACAGATTGAACAAGCCGTCAATCACTCTAATACACTATCACAATGCTTGTTTCATTAGTACACAAGCACGTTTAACAACTGTGCTGTTAAAGCATGCTTGCAGGTGTATTGGCCCCTTAAAACATTTAGTTTTATCAAGTATTTGATAGGATGATTTTTCGTTTTAATTGGTCAAGTTAGTTATTTTTCATTTCAAATTGTATTGCTGGGGTATTGTTATTCGTTACTATGGCTTTATGTAGATAATGTTGTTTATAAATAAACAAAACAAAAATTTACAATGAAGACTAGGTCTATTATGAATCCATAACTCCCTCTTATAATTCCCTTGGGAATTAAGAACGTCATTATTATTTCGGTAACTAAGGTCTAAACGACTTATAATAAATCAGTAAAACATAAACTATATTTATGACTGAAGGATATTCTTTTATTAGATTCATTCATTTTGCTTTATATTTTATAATTTGCTGTAGTTAGATTATTAATTTTTAAAAATGGGTTTTTATTAAACCACCGGTATATAATGGAAATATGGAATGTATCTTACTTTCAAATTTAGCTTTCGAAACGCGTATATAGTAAAAGTAAAAATAATAAAATAAAAAGGTTTAAGAATGGCTTTTACATTCATTTTTTTTAAAAATTTTGTTTCTTATAATATTATTTTTAAGCTTTTTTATGGTAGAATGACAGCCCGATAATAAAGTAAGGTTAAAGAAAAATGGATGGTTCAATTACATGTAATTCTCATGAAAAACACATGTAATAACTACAATATCTGACTTTGGTACAGTAAAATTACATATAATTTGCACTTGCTTAGTTTTGTATTCAGCTGTTACATGAAATATACATGAATTTACTCTGCCAAAGTCAGATATTGTAGCTATTAAATGTATTCTAGATAAGAATTATATGATCAATTTTCCACTTAATAGCTAGATAATTTACATGTATTAAATAAAATACGTGAAAAAATTAGGTTAAATTTAAGTTATTTCATGAAACACCTGACAAAATTTAACTTAAATAACAGATAAATAATTTTATGGCTAGGAATTATGGATACGATATTATCTATCTCCCAAACTAATGCATTTAAGGACAAAATAGGTTTTTATGACAATTTCTAAACCGACTTCAAATAAACATTTTTATACATACTTTGGAGCGTATTTTAGAATGGATTTAAATGTTCATGTATAAAGAAAGGTTCGAGCTTTTTTATACATAAAAAAAACAGGAAAAAATAATGAGAACAACCCTTAAAAATATAATTAAATATTTATTTTTTTTTAAACTGAATACTTGAATTTTCAATTTTCTTTTCGGTATTCGATAAAAAACATTAATTATTGAAAATATAATAATAGTTGGTAGTGTACTATAAAGTAAGCTTATGTGATCATGAGGGGCATACATTTCGGAGCATACATTTTGTGGTTTGCATGTGTAACAAACAAGTTAAATTTAACTAATAATTAGCTAAAATATAACATAACGTTTGCACTTGTTTAACTTAAAATTTGGTTAAATTATAGTTAAACTTAATCACATATTAGCCAGCATATTACATAAAAATTACATGAAAATTTAACCAATATTTTTATGGAAAAAGTACGACACTTAGGTTAAATTTGACCTTTTATTATACATAAATTTAGGTTAAATGAGAATGTTCACTAAAATTTTGTACAGATAATATCAACATATATTTAAGCTAAAATCCACCTATTGTGTTGGCTGGGTACATATATATATATATATATATATATATATATATATATATATATATATATATATATATATATATATATATATATATATATATATGTATATATATATATATATATATATATATATATATATATATATATATATATATATATATATATATATATAACGATATGAGCTATAACGGAATTTACCGGCATTCTGACGATCGCATTTCTTGACCTACAACAAAAATTTTTTCTGTATACATTACGGCAAAAAATCTTTTGGACAAGTTCGCGAACTGGCCATATCCGGGTACAGGTTAAGTGGCTAGAGCCAAAAAAGTCGAAACATCTAGGGCGTTATAACTTCCGTTTGAATCATAATATTTTAATAAAATTTATCAATATTGAATATTTGAACATATTTCTATCATTTGCTTCCAAATGACAACCTTAGCGTTCCAGGTTCCTGAAAAATCAGCAGTTTTAAAAACTTAATAAACTTTGTTGTCCTTGATTTGGCTGAAAATGGCCA
This sequence comes from Diogma glabrata, assembly GCA_963693315.1. NCBI lineage: Eukaryota > Metazoa > Arthropoda > Insecta > Diptera > Cylindrotomidae > Diogma > Diogma glabrata. Next base: position 81,058,675 of record OY856186.1, on the reverse strand, counting down.
ATCTCACTTTTGAATATTTACGCATACGTTAACTAGAACATAAATCTTTCCAAAATTTAAAAAAAAATAGTTCAAGTATAGAGGTTGAGACACCAGGGCTGTTAGAACGAAAACAAACGGAAACGGTCATGCCTTCCTCATTTTTGAGCTTATGTTATTTAAACTCATATTAACTTTAAGATAAACTTTTCAACTATAACCTCAAAAATTTTCAGCTTTCTAACCCAAGAGGTCTCAATGTAATTAGCAATAAACCTAATGCATGCCATTCAATTACAACAACAACTTGCATAAAAATATAAAAAAATCCCATAGAAAAAATATTAGTAAAATTTTCTTTTGTTTTTTTTTTCAGTTTCTAGTTTTTTTCGCAAAAATTTAAAAAAAAATTTAAACAAAGCTGAGTCATTATTGTTTTAAATTAAGGAATATTTTCTTATATGCATATTGATTACACATTTACAAAAGTCTTCCTAAATTGTAGATATTTGAATTATTTGAGGTGTAAAAGTTGTTTGACAATTTTAGATTATAAATTATGTGTGGTGGTGTAGTAGGTGTGACGTTGTGAGAACGTTTATTTGCTCTTTGGTGGATTTAATATGTTATTAAAAGTAGTTTTAACCAAATTAAATAAAACTGTTCCGAAATCGCATTGATAAAGTAGTTTCCGTTAATGTATTTAGTTAGGTTTGATAAATTTTTTGGATTATTCTGGACTTGGACTATTCTACTTAAATTTTTTATTTAAACTAATCTGACAAATCCGATTCTATTTGTACACAAAGCTGTCTGGTCCCGAAATCTACCTATTTCTAGCGGATATACGAGCCGCTTGGACTTTTTCAGAGTAATTTTGATTGACGAAATGGTTCAGAATGGAAGAATTCGAGTGATGTGTATCTGATTTACCTCTATCGTGATGTGTATGGTAAGATGTGATAAAATCGGTCACATCACAACCGAAGCAAAGAGGTCAGTTTTCGATGTAAATTTAGACGGGTCCAAAAGCCCGGTTTCCATTGGTTTATTGTTGGTTAATTTTAAACTGATGTTTGTTGTGGATATGGTTTGTAGTTTTTAGATTTTCGCATCGCTGTTGGTGTAAAAACCTCTTAAAACCAAAATTATTAGCAATGTTGAGAAACAAAAGGTAATTTTGACACAACAATATTTACTGCGTTTAAAGCAGAGAAAAGTAGGAACTTAATATCTACTATACATCTTTTGTGCGTACAATACCAAATTTCAACCCGCGGGTCCTTATTAGGATTGTTATGATTTTACATAATAATTATACTACGATAGTTTAAACAGTTCAAATTGGAATGCGAAATTATAATTAATTGTAAAAGAAACGCTGCATCGTGAACATAAAACCGTGTAAATAGAATTATCGTTATTTTTAATTATGAACAATTATTTAAGTGCTATTTAAATATTGTGTATTATTTTTTACTTTGTGTTATAATGAAAATTTCTACAATCAACCGTTGGATTTTCTGAAGATTTTGGAAGAATATTCTAAATAGCAATATTGCTTGCCTGTTGTTGGGAGACAGCAAAGGTATTGAAGAAAATAATAAAACCTCTTGTTTTGGCTTACTAATCAGTGATCGAATTTGCACAAGGAGATTTGGGGATTACGTATATCGAATTGAGAGTAAGGTCGAAGGTAGAAAAACGTGACAGTATTTAAAATAATAATAATTTAAAAAATAATATTTTATTTTCGACGTGTTATGTTCCCTGTTATTTCTTTGTTTGTCGGATTTGGATTAGATTTTCTGATATGGATTTTGCTTTGTTTATACGTTTTATTTGTTCAAAGCTTTAATATTATTACAAAACAGTTCCTCTTTTCTTATTCCCCTTAATGGTTCTTGTATTAACAATATTCTCCACTTATAAAAATTTCTTACAATTATTTTATTCACTTTGTGTTATGACTAACTTGTATCACCGCTAGTTTAAAACTCACTTGTATCACTGTTAATTTAAAATTTAACTAACTATCCCTAACATCACGACTTTTTATATATTTTAGAAGAAACGATCTCCAAAATTCAAGAACACAAACCGATCCTAAAGAACAAAAACGTAATAACACAATTATCAAAAGCTTCACAGATAGGTGCGAAATCTAGTCTTTAAGTTTGTTTATTTACCTACTTTATCATTGACTAAGTAGTTTTATTTTATTTTCTTATTAGATAAACTACAACTTACTGTTGCTTGTTATTTTGTTTTTATTATCATCAACTATTTATTCATGTATTATATATTATTTTAGTGGAACCTTTTTTCTAAAGTGTTTCCACATCGATGGCAGCAATTTTAAATGTGCGGCGTTAAATAGTCAGCAATTTTAAATTATAATGGTGTGCGAGACTTACGACAAACCTCTAAATTTCTCCCTATAATTCCAATCGTGCTCAGAGTCTATACTGTGATGAATATGCATATCTCTAATATTTTTGCTAGTTATTTCAATAACAACTTTGTTAGTCTCCTACACCAATGATGCTGGTGGCAAAGATCCGCCTATAGCTATGAGCCTCGGAAGCAGTACGTTTTGTCCGTTATAGATATCGATATCGTTATTTACCGACAGGACTAGCTTTGGTTGTGTTCCGTTGGTAGTTTGTGTATTTCTTTGCGGTGTTTGTGTTTTTCTTTTTGTACAACCTTTACACAATTCAATGAACATCTTTAGTTTGCCGATAAAAGTAAAGGCTATTCACATCTACCAAAATATTTAACCCAACCTATCCGCTATCATCTATCTTCTATCTATCTATCTATAATAATAAAATAAAGTGTATGTCTGTCTGCGTGCGCTCTCCAGCGAAATCTGTAGCACACAGGAGTCTGAAATTTTGCCAGAAGAAGGCCATTAGCAGGTACTAATGCACCTCGGAGCCGAAATTTTGAAATTTAATTTAGTTTTCTTAATTAATAATTTTAATTTGCCTAATGCCTTGCCTAAATGTATATTATATTTTATACTTGGGTTTTATTCAACTTTCACTCAGTTATCTTTGATCGATTTGTTTTTCCGCAAAACAGAATTACCATTCAAATGGAAATTTAAAGTATAATGTGCAAACAAATTCATTTAGATGAAAATTATATACATTTATATATTTATTATATACGTACATAATACAATTATATGCATCCAACACATTACGTTACAACAAATTTTTCTAATTTACAACAAACATGTTCTTGGTTTGGTGTATATACATGTGTAATACGTATTTCATTTGGTTTATACATATGTTATACATGTTCAAAATATAGAAAATGGGCGTTTCTTTTTTCTCTTTTTAGAAACATTGATGTAGCAAGTTTTTGCAATGGAACCTTTCTATTGAAGAAAAGGATTATGAACAATAATATTAAAGCTACAGGTTGAAAGTGTTTTACTTATTAAGAAAAATATGCGTCCCCATTAATTTCAAAACCAAACAAACAATGTAGGTTATTTGAAGAAATCGGTAAAATATATGCAAATATGTCAACAAACGAAGTGATTTGACTGGTTTTAGATTAGTATATAAGTCTGGATTTATAAATGATATTACTCTTATTATTATTTTTATATTATGCTACAAATTAGTCTTATTATTATGTTTGTCCAAATTTTTTTAAAACTCTGGCAGAAATGTCGAAATAAGACTATGACCATAAATCGACAAAACCGAAAAAACGAAAACCTTCACTAAAAATGCTATCATTCTTAGACCGGTTTTTCGATTAGTATCAAACATCAGCGCTATGCATATATAGTCTGCTCTTCAAAGTTTTCTTTCAGTGACATGCTCTATTACTAATAAAAACACACAGAGCGCATATAGAGCATTGGAAATTATTGGTAAAATATATTTGAAAATCTAAATTGACTTTATTTAAGATCAGCAAATAATCTGGATAGATTGATAAATGAAATTAGTCAACATGAAATGGTACTATAAAACAGTAAATTTTGGTGCGGTGTGCCTATTTTGTATCGCAAGTATGACGGTTCCAGAGTAAGTCATTGACAACTGTAACACCCAATAAACGAATGTTTTGACGTTCACCTAATTTTTCGCGACACATATTAAGCCGATTAACGCGAAAAATTGCAAGTGTTTAATTTAAACTCTCCGAAACTCTTTACCAATCACTTTCAAATGTTGACCATCCGTTCAATTTTCAAACTATCTGGATTGATCAACTAGAATTCTAATGATCTCTGTTATTTATATTTCCCAAATGGAAAAATTAAAATAGGCTCCTTCTATTCTCATTACGGCTCTTTGAAATTATTCTTACTATAATTCAACAAAATTTACGCACACAAACTTTTTTAAAAGCGTAGCAACGTACGCCGGGTCCTGCTAGTTAGATAATAGTTTAAAAGGCAATTTTCAATTCATATTGTGTGTTTAGTTAAACTTAAGTAGCTATTGGAACACAAAGAAATCTTTGTACATGGAAATCTTTTTTAATTTTCTCTTAGAAAACTTTTCATGAATTTCGAGTAAAAATCGAACCAGCACTCATCGCTGATACCGATATTTAGAAACCTGATGATAGGAAAATTCAGCCATTCAGAAAAATATTTACTTAAATGATTAGATCATTTCTGAATAGAAACATTATCATAATATTATCACATATTTACTTAATTGTTTAATTCTGAGTTGTATATTTTTGGGGAATTTTGTAATAAATTTGTTGACAGTACTATATGTGAATTCATTTAGTCAACTAGTCAACGTTCCATTATAACATTTTATTTAGTCAGCATTCTAAGTTACAAGTGTGGAATCATTATGACTGGTCAATCAAATTGCAATCAATTACTCACAAACAAAATTGCCCCATATTACTATTTCCCTAATGTTGTCTATATGTTGTTGAACAATATAAATGAACAATGAAAAAAACAATCATGTAGTACAGTAACTGAACAAGAAAATAGACCCATACTTCTGAATTCTTGGAACCTCCATCGATTTTCATGAAAATTGGGAACTAAGCTCATCTCTTTCTTAACTTCAAAGGTGACATAAGCCCGACATGCGCTTTTTATGGTGAAAACCACCCCTACGTGAAAATATAGAAAAAATGTAGGTTTACTCATTCTTTCGATTCCCTTCCCGAGCAGAAATTAGTTAGGGAAAACCTGAATACAGTCAGGTCGTGATCAGGGCCTGGTCAGTCCTACAAGGGCAATCTCTATTAGAGCAAGCTGATGTGGGTCTGTTCCGGGCCTGATTTAGAATACCCTTTTAGGGTTAACCTTATTTGAATACATCCGGCCCGGATCAGGTTTCTCGTATTTGACCCCTAGCTGAAATTTCAATTGGTTAAAATTCACTAGAGTATTATCCATTTTAGAAATATATAGTTAAAATCGTTTCATGTATATTTTAGTTATAGCTTCTCGGCTGAAAGACTATAATAATAGTCATTAAGGTGGTATGTATGTTTTAATTTTTTCCATTGTAATTTTTTTATTTTAATTTGATTAATTTATGTATATAATATATAAATATATATCAGGGTCTGGTCCGGATATCCCAATCAGGGCCTGATCCGATCATCCCAATCAGGGTCTGATCCGGTAATCCCAATCAGGACCTGATAGGGCAAAAGCGTTACACTCATGATCAGGGCCCAATCAGGCTGTCCTACCAATGCCTGATCCGGGTTAGGGCAAACCTGATCAGGGCCTTACTGCTCGGGTTCTGCTCGGGTTCTTATTTAGTTATGTGGAATAAATCTTCTTTTATGTTTTCGAACACAGTTTAATGCGTATTCCATCTTTTCACCTCTAAAATACCATCCCTATGCCTTAGACCAATAAAAAAGTAAACAATAATATTCTAATAGTAGTTTAATCAATGAGTGAATAATGAAGTAGTTTATTCTCAAGCAAAAGTTTAAAATTTGAGCGAGGCACGAGCGAGAATTTTAATTTGCGAGAGAATAAAATTCATTATTCACGAATCGATTACAATACTTTATTCTCTGACAAAGATTTTATTATAAAAAAGAATTGTGTATTATAAAAAATAAAAACATTTTCTTCAATTAAAACAATAAATCTTTATTGTTTTAATTGATAAATCAAATTTCTTAATAAAAAAACCCTGATGATAAAAAACGCCCTTCTCATACAATCAACCAAGTTCAACTAAACGAAATAAGAGAATTACTCAAAATTTGATTTTTGAACAAAACTTATCAAAGCAATTGTGATTATAATTTGAAAATAATTTTAATGAAATCAAAACAATTTGACCAATTGGAATCATACCAATTGAATAAAATGTTCATTAGGCACTAGGTTAAGTTCATTAGGCTATAGGTTAGAAAACAATACAATAATACATACTATTATTATCGAAAAAACATACAAATAAAGCTGATATAATTAAATGGAAGAGAATAAAAATATTATTTTGAGAAAAGAACATTTGTTTTAAAGCTATATATCACTGAGCCCTGACAAATTTCTGCTCGGGTTCTTATTTAGTTATGTGGAATAAATCTTCTTTTATGTTTTCGAACACAGTTTAATGCGTATTCCATCTTTTCACCTCTAAAATACCATCCCTATGCCTTAGACCAATAAAAAAGTAAACAATAATATTCTAAAAATATTATTTTGAGAAAAGAACATTTGTTTTAAAGCTATATATCACTAGTAGAGGTTCACGGTTTGGTTAACCGAAACCTAAAACGGAAGGTTTTGAAACAAATAAACCGTAACCGAAAACAGACTTGCCAAACCGCGGTTTTGAAAATTTCTGCGTAAAACAAAAAAATATTACTTTTATTAATATTTTAATTACTACTGCCACTAACGGCGAAGACTTTTCTTTTTTGGAAGATATCAGGGATGAAACAATTTTATAAAGAAAAAATAAAACAATAGTAAGGACTTTAGATAACGTGCATGCTAAAGTAATAGTAATTTATGTGACAAGTACGCAAAATATGGTTTTAGCGGACGAATCGTAATGTTTTCGGACGAGGCGCTAGCCAAGTCTGTAATATGAAGATGAGTCTGCTAAAGCCATTTGCGTACGTGTTGCATACAACGTTTTTTTGTATTAGCTCTTAGGATTTTTTTTTCTAATTTATTGCTTAATTTGTATTTTTGCGTACCTAAAAATTTGATTTTTGAACACAACTCATCAAAGCAATTGTGATTATAATTTGAAAATAATTATAATATAAAATGAAAACAAATTTTGAATCCGCTAAAGTGTTGTCATAACGACTTTAAGTACTAGGCGGCTAAAATACAATTTTGCGGACTCTAAACAGTTCTAAAAGTAATCATTTTTCGGAGCTAATACTAAAAAATATTTTAAATGATTTAAATGATAATATTTTACAACAAAACGTGCGTACGTTAGTAATGAAAGTTGTTTGAATTTCGATGTGAGACATCGATGTAGTTCAATCTACTCAATGCTACATAAATTTGTTACGCTTACGTAAAAACCAATAGAGGGCTTTGAGACATTTGAATTTTGAACACATCTGCTTACTGGAATAAATTTCAAATTAATTGAGGATTTATGTGTTTGGCGCTTTGAAAAGAATTGTTATTATTTAAAAAAAACTAGTCAAAGAACTATAATTTTGCAGTAGCTGTATGAGGCAATACTAAGGATTTGCCCACCATCATCCGAACCTTAGCGGGTATTTTTCTTGTATCCAATTTTAATCGAAAAGTTAGAACTCGGTTAAGTTATTATTCGTTAAATAGTTTAGTATTTTTAAAATTCCACCAAAATAATAATAATAACTCGTAAATACGTTTTAGATTTCCTTATGGCACCATGGTATAGTGAAGTAAAGCTGAACTTAAATCTTAATTTATTTTAAAACTGAAACTTTTAATTTGAAATGTTTATTGAAAATTTTTTTCTTTTTAATTTGAATAATTTATTTTGAAATAAACTGAATTTGACCTCAAAAATAAAAACAGAACCCGCGGTTTTCTATAATACGGTATTTTTTAGAAAATTTAACCATCACAATCACGATCATTTTCTTCCGATGGGTCAGGGGTGCGTTTCGAAATTAACTATGGTTGGCCGCGGTTAACTTTTTTTTTTTTTTTTTTTAATAAAATGTGTTGTGTAATAGGGTTTAGAATATGTGTCACAACAACACATAAATACCTTTTAAGACCTAGGTCTAGACCTGGGTCCCACAACAACTGGCGTTCTAAGGTGTAGATTAACGCTTTTTTTAAACATCTGTGGGTTGAAGCCACCTGAGACTAAGTGTTCCGGCAAACTATTCCATTTGTACGCAGTTTGGACAAAGAAGTCTCTCTGCGATCTGCCAGTATGACAGCGCGGGATCTTTACCGTTTCACTGGTTGCGGCAGCCGATTGCCGAGTGGAACGGGGTAAGAATAAGTTTGAGGCATGATGCCGCTGATTTCATCTGAGCACTGCTGATGACGATATTTGTAAAAAACAACGAGGTCAGCAACAGTGCGACGATGTTGTAGGGAATCAAGTTTTGATGTCAAAGTTCGATCACCCACAATTCGTATAGCTCGCTTTTGAACAGCGTCCAGGAGGGCCAAGATGGAAACAGAGGCAGCACCCCAAACTTGACAGCAGTACTCCATACAGGGACGAATATAGGACTTATAAACATGAAGCAATTGGTATGGAGTGAAAAAATTTTTGCATCTATTTAGGAGGCCGAGTTTTTTAGACGCGCTTTTTGCCATCGCCATTACATGATCGTTCCAGAGTAGGTCATTTGAAACTGTGACACCCAATAAACGAATGCTTTTACATTCACCTATTGGTTTATCACACATACTAAATAGAATATCTTTGGGGAACTCGGTCTTTAATCTGGAAACAATCAATAGCTGTGTTTTGGTGGCGTTGAAATTGACAAGGTTTTGGTCACCCCAGTCGGCGACTTTATTCAGGTCTTTGTTCAAGTTTATGGCAGCGTCTCTCCGGGCAGGATTAATTCGTTTGTGCATTTTACCTTTTGAAGGAAGGGGTTCGAACGACTTGTGCAGAGTACTATCATCTGCAAAACTATTTACTGGTGATTTTCAACAATTCGTTGATATAAATCAAAAATAGGGTTGGGGACAATATTGAGCCTTGGGGTACACCAGCGTTAATTAGTTTAGACTCAGAAGAAAATCCGTCTAAGGTTACCGAAATGTATCGGTTTGATAGAAAATTTTGAATCAGCTTCACAACATTGGGATGAAACCCGTACGCAACGAGCTTGTTGATTAAGTTGGCATGCCAGACTCGATCGAATGCCTTGGAGATGTCTAAAGCGATAACGTATGTTTCACCACCTTTATCAAGTATGCTGTTCCAACAATGCGCTACATAGTTTAATAGATCTTTTGTTTCGAAAACCGTATTGGCTGTCGGATATTAAATGATTTTCTTCCAGAAATTTTGAAATATGTGTATTAATATAATGCTCAAAGACTTTGGATAGGACCGATAGTAAAGCTATTGGCCTATAATTTGAGATATCGGATTTTGGTCCCTTTTTCGGGCCGGGCTGGACATTTGCCAACTTCCAGCACGAGGGAAATATACCAGATTTGTAGGATTGGTAGAATATTTTAGTTAAAGTTGGTGCAAGTTCTTTGGAAAAGGTTTTTAAAATAATGGGTGGAATATTGTCCATTCCTGATGCTTTGTTGATGTTTAACCCCTTTAAAAGTTTACAACTATTTTGGGTTTGAAGTGAAGTTCATTCATATTAACTCCTGAAGACTGGATTTGGGGTATTTCTTTAGGAGTTTCCAAAACAGTGGAGTTCAGAGCAAAGCGTTCAGCGAACAAGTTAGCTTTTCTTGCGGGATCGTTGACGATTAAATCACCACCCCAATAATAGGGGTAATAGAAAATTTTGTACCAGAATTTAAAGAATTAATGGCACTGTAAAAACTCTTGTCAGAAACAGACATAGACGTAAGTTTTGAGGCTTACGCTCTGTCAATTTCAGACTTTTCGTTTGAGATAATCTGATTAGATATTTTGTTGGCCTTTAGATATTGGAATCGATTAGTGGGAGTTTTGTTATGAATCCAAATATTAAATGATCTACGTTTGTTTCTAAGTGCCGTTTTGGCAGCTTTCGAATACAAGTATTTTTGTTTGGGTTTAACTATGGAGAAAGGGACAAATTTATTGATAGCAAATTGGATGGTTTCTGTAAAGTTTTGAGCAGAAACATTTACATTGTCAGTGTAAAAACAATGACGGTCGAAAGGGAAACCATGGAAAAAATTATGAAGACCACTCTTATCCATTTTTGAGTAGTGAAATATTTTACGGGGTTTGGGAGCTGTAGTTTTAAGTAAATCAGTTTTGATAACTGATGAGATTAAGTAATGATCAGAATTTCCAATACTACCTTTCGCGACATCGACACTCGTAATATCTGGCATTGTGGTAAGATAGAGATCTAAAAGAAAACTATTATCACCGCCATTACGGGCAGTGAAAGTCGGGCTTTTAACAATTTGGAATAGGCCCTGAGACGCGGCAAAAATGTCTGCCAGTTTTCCACTATTGTCAACATCGTCGGTCGATTTGGAGAATTACAACCATGATTTGTTGTGGACGTTGAAGTCACCGGTAACGATAACTTCACAATTAGGGGACTTTGCTCTAATCTCGTCCACAATTTTTGTCAGTATATTAAAAAAGTTTGGGTTACGTTTGTTGGAGGACCGGTATAAAGCAATTGTAAAAAAAGTCATATTCTGTAAGACAAATCTTTAAAACCATTGTATTAAAGCCGTCACCGTGTAGTTCAAAACTTGAAAAGCGCGTGTACGCAACACTCTCATGAATGAATGCGCATACGCCCTGATGGAGTTTGAAACCTGATTCGAGCCTATATTTGGAATTAAGCGATTCTATAAAGAGAAAATTTTCAGAAACTTGTGTTTCTGTAAGGAATAGAATGTTCGGTTTGTCGTGCTCAAGATGATGTTGCACGTGGTCATGGTTAGCGTTCAATCCGCAGATGTTTTGAACATGCATTTTAAAATTTTTTATTGATTCATATATGTTTTGTCCCTGCAAATTCCGTGGACGTGCCGCTTTATGGGCGGGTGGATTACGCAAATTTGCTTTACCACTTGCAGACTTATTTTTTTTCGGTTGTACTGCCATATATATATCAAAATGTTTATTTTATTTTTTTTATGTTTTATTTTAAAATGGATAACTAAGTAAAAAATCCTATCATACTACAAAATATGACATATGCCAATATTTCATGATAATATGAAGAAATAATATCAAAATAATAAGTGAAAAACAAATTGTGAGAAATTTGCAGAAAACAAAACAAAACTAAATGCCAATAATCCAGCTGATGCAGCACCCCCAGACGCACCGCACCGCCCACCACCTCAATCGAGACACAAAGCCCACACATAACTACGTGTTGGTCCGATTCCTCGGAAGAGCTAATGAGCGGTACCGCTACGGAACGCTGCCCAGCTAAGACTGGAAGTGCTGCCGTTGACTAATTAAAGTTCGTCCGCCAGCACCCTAAGATATCATCTTGGCTAATGACATCTCCTGCCATTGCCAGTGGTATGTGATATCTCACGCTAACTCATATGTCAATGGCAGGGACTGGAGTACGCAGGGTAGTCAGACCCGTAGATCAACATTGATCATAATCGATCAAAATCGATCCCTCCTGCGGGGGTTTAACCAAAATTTACTCTACTAAATGTCGTTCCACAATTAACCAAAAAGTTTTAATTCAATAGTTGACGTCACTATTTTAACTATGACATTAGTGACATTATTGCCTTATGGTTAACCGTGGTTAATTTCGAAACGCACCCCAGTTGGAGGACAATTCTACAGTTGTCACCGCAGCATGTCCCACATGTTGAGTTACAAAATAATCCGAGTCTTTGGCAACCACAAGAGGCACCGTATCCTTTTTTACGTTTACAATATATTATTTTAAGTAACTCTTCTGGTGCACATCATGTACTTCCTACTTTGATTTCGAAAATATGCTAACTATACAGTCACGCACTATTTCAAATAGATTTTTGTGTGTATACACGCAAAAAACACTGACACACACGCACACAAATGATGTCGAAAAAACAGTGTTTTGCACCTAAAAAATGCAAGAGGCTTTTGTAACATATCACTCCCAATTTTAAAGCTACGACGTCCATTAAAAAACCAATATATATAGGTACTTTCAAAAGCCATAATATTGTATTCATTCCAACTTGTTCAAACCTTTCATCTTTAAATGAATATGGATTGGGAGGCTCGGATTGGGTAGTCGGAGCACTATAATGCAAACTTGAAACAGTTACATCTTCGGTATTTTTTATCCCACAGAAAACAAAATACAACCAAATTTTTTGTTAAAAAAACACAAACATTGTTCACGCATTATCGTGAATTGTTAAATAGTTTACCTGAAAAATCAAAATATTTTAAATTAGGATCAAAACAAAACCAATTAAAGATTTATAAAATTATGCAAAACATTACCAAAACAATCCTTTTGAAATGTCAACGAAACTTTCAATTTTGAATTGACGTGTTCGGTATATTTTGATCATTCATTCGATATTTTCAATTTTCACATTGAATTTATGTGTTCGTTATTCTATATTATTAATTCGATAGTTTCGAGATCGTTGGTAAACTTGACAGCTGTGATTTGTAGAGTTTTGGCGGTCTATAAAATGGACTGTTTTGGTGGGTTTGCTCTCTCTTTTTCTTCGAATCGATACCTGAATATCAAGACTGTGTTTTTATTGTGAAAAATAAAATTGTAAATTAATGTAACAAATAAATTAGTTAATTGTTAAAATAAAGTTAAATTAATTTGTAAATCGTACAATGGAAATACTTGGTGTTTTCAATTAAAATATCATCGTAGTATTGGATGATTAACAAAGGGTTGATGAAATCACGCTGTCTCTCCGCCATTGTTAAGCAACAAACAAAACCAAAAAGCTAAGTATTCTCTAATTATTTCCGTGTCATCTTGTGGTATATAAAAATTACTTGTTCCAGTTATCATTAATTATAAAGCAGTCGTGATTTATCATAGAATTCGTCGATTACAACAATTTTAACAAATTAAATGTTCCAGTCATTGTCAAATATAAATTGTTAAATATAAGCAAGATTCTTCGTTATGCAATTTGAGTGTTCCAGTCATCGTTAATGTGAACCAGTCTTGATGTATCATAAGTTTTAAAGGACATTTATTCTTCGTTTATAAAATGTTCAAATTCTTCGTTTACAATTAAATTGTTTACTTCATCATATTAGCAAGATTCATTGATTACAATAATTTAAGTACTCCAGTCATCGTTAATTATACGCAGTGGTGACTCATCATAGAATTCGTCGATTACAACAATTTGAATGTTCCAGTCAACATTAAATATAAAGCAGTCTGCATTTATCATAAGTTTTAGAGACATTTACTCTTCGTTTACAAAATGTTTTAATTCTTCGTTTACAATCAAATTGTTTTGCTTCACCAATATAAGCAAGATTCTTCGTTTATGCAATTTGAGTGTTCCAGTCATCGTTGTTTATGAAGCAGTCTTGATGTATCATAATTTTTAAGGACATTTACTCTTCGTTTATAAAATGTTCTAATTCCTCGTCTACAATTAAATTGTTTACTTCATCATATTAGCAAGATTCATTGATTACAATAATTTAAGTACTCCAGTCATCGTTGATTATAAAGCAGTCGTGATTTATCATAGAATTCATCGATTACAACATTTTTAAGTATTCCAGTCATCGTTAAATATAAAACATCAAGCAGTCTTGATGTATCATAAGTTTTAACGACATTTACTCTTCGTTTATGAAATGTTCTGATTCTTCGTTTACTATTGAATCACTTGCTTCATCAACATGAGCGGAAGTCATCGATTACAGCAATTTAAGTATTCCAGTCATCATTAATTGTGAAGCAGTTTGATGTATTATTAGTTTAAGGGCATTTATTCTTCGGTTACAAAATGTTCTAATTCGTCGTTTACAATTGAATTGCTTTCTTCAACAATAAAAGCAGACTTTGATTCTTATAATTTAAGTGTTCCAGACTTCGTTAAATATGAATCAGTCTTGATTTATCATAGGTATATAAATGTCTACACTTCGTGTACCAGCTGTTCCAGTTCTTCGTTAACAACTCAATTAGTTGTTTCATCATATGCCAACACTTCGTGTACTTCAACAATAGTCTGTACCAGTTTGTAATCAGTATTGAATTAAAAGGAAATTCTCAAGAGCCGAATCGAAGTTTTTTATCGTTATGAAAGTTGATGCTCCTTCAACCCTTAATCTTCAATTCCACAATACAGTCCACTAAGAAGCATTCATTTTGGTCCTTCGAGACGGATATATACGCAGCTCGTCTCAAAATAACTTCGGAAGAAATAAGACCAACCAACGTTTTTGGATAATTTAAGGTACCATTTAGTATAATTTATAAGTAACTTAATTATTTAAATTTTCGTCAAATATCATTAACATTATGCATTTCTCTAGCATTTATATTGTCATTGTTTATTAACACGACTTGCGTGATCATATAATCGTGACTTTTTCGGGACATTCACTACTACGGGGTGTACAATATCGCTCAGTCGATTGTTTAATTGTCTATGGTGGATGACTTGTCGGATTGTTCCATTCTATTGACATATTCCGTTCTGAACAATGTTCATCCGTTTTTCTCTTCGATATTAATTTTCCATAGGTTAACATGCCGGACTCCCCTGACGTAGACCTCTTGAAAAAACAACGTCGTACAAAATCTCGTCGTACCTGAATGGAATTTGAATTCCAAAATAATTTTGCTGTCGTCGTTAATATTTTTAAAAAATCTTTATACATCTCGTCAGACTCTAATGGAATTTGAATTCCAAGATAAATTTCTTATTTCCGTTAATAATTCAGTTCGTCGTACTTTAATGTAACTTGAGTTCCATATAATTGTTGTCTTCGCTAATATTTTGAAAATCGTTATTATTTTTTCGTCGTACCTTGTTGGAATGCGATTTTTCGTTAATAGTTGGAGTCACTATTCGTTTTCGTCGTACTTAGTAGAATGTGATTTCCAGATATAATTGTTGTCGTCGCTACTATTTTGAAAATCGTTATTCTTTTTTCGTCGTACCTTGTTGGAATGCGATTTTTCGTTAATAGTTGGAGTCACTATTCGTTTTCGTCGTACTTAGTAGAATGTGATTTCCAGATATAATTGTTGTCGTCGCTACTATTTTGAAAATCGTTATTTATTTTTCGTCGTACCTTGTTGGAATGCGATTTTTCGTTAATAGTTGGAGTCACTATTCGTTTCGTCGTACTTAGTAGAATGTGATTTCCAGATACAATTGTTGTCTTCGTTAATATTTTAGAAAATCGTTCTGTCGTATTTTTAAATCATTCGTCGTACCTTATTAGATTAATTGTTATTTTTAGGATTCTGTTATATTATGTATTATATTCATCGGATTCTAATAGATTAAATAGCATATTCATCGGATGTTCCAATATTAAATTACCAATTTATTCATCGGATCATTTCAAAATCATCGTTTTTAGGTGTGGAGTAATTAATTATTTAATCCACATCGTTCGTCAATCAACATGGAAGTTTTGATATTGGTTTGTCCAACATTCGCTGGTATTTGGATGTGTTAGCTTCATTAATTTTTCGTCGTTCTCCTTGTTGCTATCATAATTCCAACAGATGTTCACTCTTGTCTCATTCTTCGTTGCCTTGGCAGAGTGTGCCTCACAGCCCACCTTCGTCGTATAGTCGTTGAGACAAAATCAAACAAATTTCTTCAATGTGAATTAGCTCTGATCTTGCTTATAGGCTCACATGCCTCATTTGTAGTAATTGGTTATTCGTCATATCTTACTAGAATTCGTTTCTCAATTTAATGTTCATTAATAGTTGGAGTCATTATTCGTTTCGTCGTACTTAGTAGAATGTGATTTCCGAATAAAATTGTTGTTCGTTAATATTTTAGATATTTTTCTCGTACGGTTCGCCGTACCCTAACACCATTCATCGTATTTTATTAGTTTGATTGTTATATTCTTAGGAACCTGTTAAATTATTTTATACCCATTAAATTCTAGTAGATTAAATACTATTCATCGCATGTTACATTATTGAATTACCAACTCATTCATCAAATCCTGTCAAATTCCTCGTTATTAGATGTGAAATAATTAGTTATTCAATTCACATCGTTCATCAGTTAACATGGAAGGTTTATATTGGTTCGTCGAACATCCGCTGGTATCTGGATGTGTTAGCTTCATTAATGTTTCGCCGTTCTCCTTGTTGCTATCATAATTCCTACAGATGTTCGCTCTTGTCTCATTCTTCGTTACCTTGGCAGAGTGTGTCTGACAGCCCACTTTCGTCGTATAGTCGTTGAGACAAAATCAAACAATTTTTCCAATGTTAACCAATGTGTCCTTGCAAAATGGCTAACATGCCTCATTTGTATTTAGTAGTATTCGTCATTAGAATTCGTTTTAATTCAATATTTGGTAGTTAATGGTTCGGTAGTATCTTAAGCCGTTATAGGTTTAATTATAATTTAAAGAATATTTGTCTTCAGTAGGAATTAAAGTCATTAGTTATTTTCACGCGTCTTTCGTCTAGTTTATGTTACAAACCGAAAATGATTTCGTTTGAATTAGAATTTTATATTTTGTCATTTCCGTCTGCCAAATTGATAATTCAGGTTGTAGCACCGAGCTTTAATCGTTGACATTTAACTTTTGCAGGCCCCCTCTATTAGCTCAAGATGCGTGCTCAACTGCAACTGACAAATTGTTCATATGCATGCTCGCGTGTTTCGTCTCAAAGCAGTCCAGTTGGAAATCGGTATTAACTCATCAGCTGATCCTTTTAGAGCTTGGTTTCGTCGTATGTATGGTATCACGTAGCGGATTGTGATGTTTTTAAAAATTCTGCTTCCACAACATTGCCAACTTCATTGAAGCTCGTAATCTTCAGCATATCCAACAAGCAGCATTCATGTGGTCTACTCTTCGTCACAGAGTGTGTCCGACAACTCAATTTCGTTGTACAATCGTTGTGTCATTTTAAATTGAGCCTATTGTCATCTCCATTAACCCAGCTGAATCCATTCTGAAACGCTCAGTAGCACGAATCAGCGTAATCTCACATCTTGATGTTGAAGATTTGCAGCAGTTTGTTGTATCAAGTAATTACAAACTAGTGGTGGTTTATATTTCACTAATTAATATTTGCAATCGTCCACGTAACTCAAGCAACAATGTTCTGCGACCAGTCTGTTCAGTCTGACAAGTCACTCACCTCGACTACAGTGATCCCTGAATATTCATACACTTAAAATTTACTTTAGTTGCTGTCCGTAACTGGTTTTAAGGGATTACGTAATTGCAACCATGTCGCAGCCTGGACCGTTTCATTTTGTTAAAGTAAATACTTTAAGGTCGCCAGTATGTTCACGCATTATCGTGAATTGTTAAATAGTTTACCTGAAAAATCAAAATATTTTAAATTAGGATCAAAACAAAACCAATTAAAGATTTATAAAATTATGCAAAACATTACCAAAACAATCCTTTTGAAATGTCAACGAAACTTTCAATTTTGAATTGACGTGTTCGGTATATTTTGATCATTCATTCGATATTTTCAATTTTCACATTGAATTTATGTGTTCGTTATTCTATATTATTAATTCGATAGTTTCGAGATCGTTGGTAAACTTGACAGCTGTGATTTGTAGAGTTTTGGCGGTCTATAAAATGGACTGTTTTGGTGGGTTTGCTCTCTCTTTTTCTTCGAATCGATACCTGAATATCAAGACTGTGTTTTTATTGTGAAAAATAAAATTGTAAATTAATGTAACAAATAAATTAGTTAATTGTTAAAATAAAGTTAAATTAATTTGTAAATCGTACAATGGAAATACTTGGTGTTTTCAATTAAAATATCATCGT
Source organism: Diogma glabrata (assembly GCA_963693315.1). Taxonomy (NCBI): domain Eukaryota; kingdom Metazoa; phylum Arthropoda; class Insecta; order Diptera; family Cylindrotomidae; genus Diogma; species Diogma glabrata. Next base: position 81,040,595 of record OY856186.1, on the reverse strand, counting down.
AGTATTGGATGATTAACAAAGGGTTGATGAAATCACGCTGTCTCTCCGCCATTGTTAAGCAACAAACAAAACCAAAAAGCTAAGTATTCTCTAATTATTTCCGTGTCATCTTGTGGTATATAAAAATTACTTGTTCCAGTTATCATTAATTATAAAGCAGTCGTGATTTATCATAGAATTCGTCGATTACAACAATTTTAACAAATTAAATGTTCCAGTCATTGTCAAATATAAATTGTTAAATATAAGCAAGATTCTTCGTTATGCAATTTGAGTGTTCCAGTCATCGTTAATGTGAACCAGTCTTGATGTATCATAAGTTTTAAAGGACATTTATTCTTCGTTTATAAAATGTTCAAATTCTTCGTTTACAATTAAATTGTTTACTTCATCATATTAGCAAGATTCATTGATTACAATAATTTAAGTACTCCAGTCATCGTTAATTATACGCAGTGGTGACTCATCATAGAATTCGTCGATTACAACAATTTGAATGTTCCAGTCAACATTAAATATAAAGCAGTCTGCATTTATCATAAGTTTTAGAGACATTTACTCTTCGTTTACAAAATGTTTTAATTCTTCGTTTACAATCAAATTGTTTTGCTTCACCAATATAAGCAAGATTCTTCGTTTATGCAATTTGAGTGTTCCAGTCATCGTTGTTTATGAAGCAGTCTTGATGTATCATAATTTTTAAGGACATTTACTCTTCGTTTATAAAATGTTCTAATTCCTCGTCTACAATTAAATTGTTTACTTCATCATATTAGCAAGATTCATTGATTACAATAATTTAAGTACTCCAGTCATCGTTGATTATAAAGCAGTCGTGATTTATCATAGAATTCATCGATTACAACATTTTTAAGTATTCCAGTCATCGTTAAATATAAAACATCAAGCAGTCTTGATGTATCATAAGTTTTAACGACATTTACTCTTCGTTTATGAAATGTTCTGATTCTTCGTTTACTATTGAATCACTTGCTTCATCAACATGAGCGGAAGTCATCGATTACAGCAATTTAAGTATTCCAGTCATCATTAATTGTGAAGCAGTTTGATGTATTATTAGTTTAAGGGCATTTATTCTTCGGTTACAAAATGTTCTAATTCGTCGTTTACAATTGAATTGCTTTCTTCAACAATAAAAGCAGACTTTGATTCTTATAATTTAAGTGTTCCAGACTTCGTTAAATATGAATCAGTCTTGATTTATCATAGGTATATAAATGTCTACACTTCGTGTACCAGCTGTTCCAGTTCTTCGTTAACAACTCAATTAGTTGTTTCATCATATGCCAACACTTCGTGTACTTCAACAATAGTCTGTACCAGTTTGTAATCAGTATTGAATTAAAAGGAAATTCTCAAGAGCCGAATCGAAGTTTTTTATCGTTATGAAAGTTGATGCTCCTTCAACCCTTAATCTTCAATTCCACAATACAGTCCACTAAGAAGCATTCAAACATTTTAGTGCTGAATACTTGTTACGTTTCTTATTTAGTTTTAAAGTTATTTTGAAGAGAAGGTACGTTTTTAAGAAATTTGAGATATACATTTTTCATTATCATAATACTTTTCTCAAAAACTACGTATACTAAGGCATCTAAACTTCTGGATCGCATGACTCATACTAAAATCTGTAAAAGCGTAATAATGATGGGAAATGTTTTTACGTTCCTTTATTAGACGCGCCAATGCTTATAGAAAAATATAAAGATTTATTAATATTATCCAATAGGAGTTTTTAGACTCTGGTCCTAAAACTTTAGAAATAATTTTTCTTAATTTTTCGTTACTGTAGCTACCGCTAGCTAATGGTTGAATTCAACCTAATGGTTTAATCTTTAAATAATGAAGAAAATAATTTTCCTGAACAATCGGTAACCACATAAGACTGGGAATGCATTACAGCATGATACACAAATCCTGTCACAGCTAAAATGACATTCATTTGGCCAATGGTACTACTTGCTGGTATAAATGATGTTTTTTTAGATAAACTTGCTTTCAAATTTCTAATATGCCGTTGAAAGTTGAGACTTAGCATGTTTATGTCATTTTTAATTATGTCATTTTATGTTGGGCCAGTTAAGAGTCAATAAAAGTTCTTGCTCCAATTTTTATTAAACTTTACCTGCCGCTAAACTTTACCAGCACTTTCTTCATCAATATTGGATTGGGATACGTCAACAGCATCACTTTTACCAACTAAACATCTTCTTGACAATTTTAATTATCATTATTTTCTGCTACTACATATATCTTCTAGAATTTTCAAACCCTTCAACTGTTAATTTCTTCGGTTTCGGTTAGTAGTAAAAAAATTTTTGATGTCCATTTCTTATACACATAGGCATTATAAAAAAAACTCTGTACGTGCACGTCATTTAGTAATATTTAAGATTTACTTTGTTTCAATTTCAATAAATAAAAATTAATTAATAATAAGCCAAACAAAATTAAAGCGATAACTACAAAATGCATCGGATGTCAATTAGAATATTGTTACGTTTTTCTAAACTTCCTTCGAATGGGCCTTACTCTCAATTCGATAAACGTAGTTCCCAAATCTCTTCAGAGCTCGATCAATGATTAGTAAGCACAAACACTAGGCTTTATTAAGTATTCAACACATTAATTGTTCCACAACAACAGGAAAACAATTCAGCAAACAATATTCCAATATTCAACAGCTACACAACTCCAACGGTTTATTGTAAATATTTCCAGTTCTCAACGTTCAAAATAATACACAAAATATTTCTATTCAATAACACTTATAACTTTATTTACAAAAACTAATTTTAAATATCACTTTTATAATTTTAACTTCACCGTCACACGTTTAAAATAAAACTAACTAATTATTAATCCACAAGAGGCAATCGCTTTTATACAATTCTGCTTAAGTTCTAGAAAATTCGAGGTATCTTTTTAGAAACCTTGAGAAAATAGTAGAATATTCGATTACTTTACGTTATGCTGATTTGATTCATAAAATCATTCAATTTTATTTATTTTGTCGACCCAAGTTCCACGAAGTACAACAACAACACTATTCATTTCATTTGTTTGTTGTAGTATTTTGTTGATTTGATTTTCCTGGAAGTGACCGTAATCGTCTAGATTTTTCTGTAATCGTCTAGATGTTTCTGTAATCGTAACAATATGTATATATGTAAATCATACTTTGCTCACAGAATTATAGCGTTGTCGCTGAGCGTTTTTCATATAAAAATGTAGTTTGTATTTGTATTTTGTAGTTTATCGTTTAGTTTAAAATACAACCATCAGAAAATTATTCAACCGCGACAGACAGCAAGCAATATATAAATACACCGCAGGATCTTTTTTTTATAAAGTTTTAGATTGGTGTTGGGCGGGATTTTTTGGCGCTAAAGCGGAACGTCGGGACAAAACTTGTACGGCGGGACAATCCCGCTGAAATCGGGACGACTGGAAGCCCTAGTTATGGAAAAACCATAGAAAACATGCTTATTTGATCGAAAATTGCAAGTTTTCAATTGCGAATAACTCGAAAAATATCGATCTATCGAAAAAACGTTATGGAATAGTTTTACTTAAAATGTATCTCTTTATCTATTTTTGGGGTTATTTTGAGTGAAAAAAATCCACCCCCGTGAAGGGGTGGCATTTACCCCCAGGGAAAAGGCGCAAATCATCGCTATGTCACCTTTGATTTTTTTAGTCATCCCTTAACTATTCAGTAAATTTCAAGTTAATCGGTCAAGGTTCAAAGAATTCAGAACCGAAAACGTTTGGTTACTGCACTAATGGGAATGTGGGATCAGGAATGTTAAATAGAACTGCAATCTTCTTCTAATTAATTGCTCCTTACAATCTCACCTTACACGGAACTTCACTGGGGAAACTACCTTTTAGGCTATAGGCTGTATTTTTAGTTCAAAATTCGTCTTTTTTTACACACTTTTATTTAACTTGACTCTTGAGAGCTTTGATGGGTGGAATTTTGTGATTCATTTTTCAGTAACTTCCCATTATGTGATTGATCCCAAATTGAAAAGACAAGTTTGTTGAAGCAGTCAGTACGTATTTCTAAAACTTTTAAAGCAAAAAACTTTATAAATCTGAAGAAAAAAAATTCAAATTTTTCTTCATTCTGAAAGACCTTAAAGAATTGCACTGATATCCTCATCCTCTGGTTGACTCATTTTGAGCGAAGGAATTTTGGTAATACTGTGTATATCATTATAATCATAGACATCATACATGTTTGTGTCATTACATATGGATAAAACGCCTTACATTATAAATAATGAACAAAAAAAAAATAAAAGTATGACATTTCGTTCAAAGCTTATAGACCTTTTTTCTTAAAGTTCAAATCGTTATTTTGGTGTATTTGACAGATTACATACAGCAATGATAATTAAAAATCAGTTATTATGTATGAAAATATGAAAATCCATAAAATCTGAATGCCCATTTACCGCGCTGAAATTTTGCTCATACTGAGTATCTCATTATAATAGAGGACATATTACACATTTTTGTCATTTTTATATGAAAAAATGGCCTTAAATTGTAAATAATGAGTGATTTGTATTTCGAAAATTTTAAATAAATGTTATTTCTTCTAAATCCAGATTGTTTTGTGTTCTCGTTAAGTTTTTTTTACTATAGTTGCATAATTATTATTTTTTCAATACATTTTAATACATAATTAATGATTTCTAATTATCATTTCTGTATGTAATCTGTCAATTACATACAGTAATATAACGATTCGAATTTTAAGGAAAAAGCTCTATAATTCAGACCTTTTTTCGAAAAAAACTTGACATTTGGTGCGAACATATATATTTAATAATTTATGTACAACTTAAAATTAATACAATGAGCAAAGAAACGTACTAAAATTTTACACTGGATGTATAAATAACGTTATAGTGCAATTAACCTTATTAAAATTACTTTAAATTTCAAAGAATATTAAATTTTCGGTAAGTGATTTAATTGCTAGTTTTACTTATGGTTATGGTGAAATAATGTGGTTAACTTATTTGTAGGTAAAATTATATAACTAAAAACTCTAAAATATAAAAATAAATAAAAAAAATTTAAAAAACACACTTTTTGAAAAACGAACTAAAAAGTAGAAAATAAATTTTGCATTAACACCAGCGTTATGTCTTTTATAATTATATTTCCTTTGAAATTGTTAGAAGAAAAAATATTTAAATGGTATTTAACACATCTTAGTATAGATGCAAATATTAAATTTTTGACTAATTTAAAATGCTAATTTTCGATTGACAAACAGTTTTCCGTTCCCATTTGTTACATAAAATAAAAGTGGGTGGCGCATTCAGAAAGGAAAGGGAATAAACGTTGGTAGTCTGTCTTGTTAGAGATTAACATAGAATACATTTGTTCCTTTTCTATATTAATGTATGCGTCACCCACTTTTATTTTATGTAACAAATGGGAACGGAAAACTGTTTGTCAATCGAAAATTAGCATTTTAAATTAGTCAAAAATTTAATATTTGCATCTATGCTAAGATGTGTTACCATTTAAATATTTTTTCTTCTAACAATTTCAAAGGAAATATAATTATAAAAGACATAACGCTGGTGTTAATGCAAAATTTATTTTCTACTTTTTAGTTCGTTTTTCAAAAAGTGTGTTTTTTAAATTTTTTTTTAGATTCATCAAGTTCGAAATTAAGTGGGCGATAAGAATAGCAATTAGAAATGTACGCAACAATTTAGAAATGCACATATGCAATTGCAGAATATGCTATTATACGAAATTTTTAAATTTAAAAGTAAACAACCGCCGTTTAAATATCACTAATACAAACATATTTAGCATCAACTTTTCTATTTTCTTCTTTTCAGCACATAATTTGTAAATTGATTTAAGAAAGTGAAAAGAAAACCACATAACCTTACCTATATTTAATTATCTGATTTATTTTTAACACATTTAGTTAAAATTTTTACGTCTGGGGTGCGTTTCGAAATTAATTATGGTTAACCGTGGTTAACTTTACTCTACACAAATGTCGTTTCAAAATTAACCATATAGTAAAAAAGTTAGATAGTAGAGTTTGTTAAGGTTCTAATGTCAAAACGTATAAACATTAAAAATGACATGTCAACCGATTTATAAAACACATTATGTTCAGTGTTCAGTCGAGACAACGTGATAAAAAAATCGTGATTTTTCGAAGTACTATACGCAGCCATTTATCACGAAAAAAATCAGATTTTTTGCTGGTTTTAAATGTTAAAATGTTTTGAATTTAGGTGACAGTAAAAATATTTTATTTTGGTTGTTAACGCTTTTGGTTTTGTTTTGTTTATGCTTACATTTTTGTGATAACTATACTTGATAAAATTGATTTGTGGTTTTCGGGCTAAATTTATCTTTTATGTTAAAATTAATTGAAATAAAAGTGACCTATAAAGGTTGATGTATAAATCCATCTTATTATCTTTTGACTGTTCGGTCCGGTTTGACATAATATTCAATGAAGTAAAGTTAGAAGAAAAAAATTTGACGTAAAATATCGTGATATTTATTATGATATTGCACGACCGAACACTACCATTGTGTTGAAAAAAAGTGAGAAATTATATTGTTTTGTGAATATATCGTATATTTAATTATTATAAACTAAGTATTTAATAATTTTTAGTGAAATTTGTTACTTATTTTTATTTGATTCTGAAGACTGAAATAGTTATTTATTTATCTAGAACAAAAAGTGAAACTTTAAAGTACGAGCTAGTTGTTTACGGCCGAGGCGTCTAGCCGAGGCCGAAATTACTATTGAGTACCTTTAAAAACACTTTTCGTTTGAGGTAAATACAAAATTTTATTTCATACTGGAAATTTATTAAAATAAAAAGAAATTAGTTTTAAATTTTGCTCAAAAAGTTGAACTTTAACGTCCTAGGACTTTATAAAATTTTATAAAGTCCTAGGACGTTAAAGTTCAACGTTTATGGTACAAAAAGATGAACTTTAACGTCCTAGGACTTTATAAAATTTTATAAAGTCCTAGAACATTAAAGTTCAACTTTTTGTACCATAAATAATCCGAAAAATGTCGTTTTAGATATCAGTATGAAATAAAATAAATACATAATAGAAATAAAAAACAAACACTACATTTTGAGTTTTATTTATCGTAGTTAGCATTAGTTTTTACTCATTTTGAATTTTTAGCGCTCCTTTTCTTTGACAATTTAACTTTGACAATTTTACTATGGTATAATTTTCATTCATATGAGTTATGACGTCACTATTTTAACTATGACATTATTACCATGGTTAACCGTGGTTAATTTCGAAACGCACTCCTGTTCTTTTTAAACTGGAGCTTTGAAAAGTTTATTGTAGTATAAACATGAATTTGCCTATGTTTACCACAACGCATGTGTAAAAACCAGAAAGAACTTGCTTCTAAAATACTAATGTCAAAAATATAGAAAAATATTTTCAACATAATTCATAATAATAAATTTGAAAATGTTTTACTCACTTTTTCAGAACATTATATTTGTTTACTTTTCTATGTTTGCGATATTTGTAGCACTTGGTATCTTGTGAACTACTATTTCGTTTTAATTGCTTGTTTTGAGCACTAATAAAAGACGGTCTTTTCATTGTATTGTCACATTTTACATTCATAAAATTTGACACTAAATTAATTTGAACTTGTATTTAATTGAGGCAGTTTAAAAACACTTCGTTTATTTAAATCTATCATAAATTTTTTTTAAGGAGTTGTTAGTTTGGGTACAAACCAAACTTGTAGATTAATCTATTTTATTAAAAATATAGCAGATAAGGGGTACACATAAAATTACATATTAATTTTCGTTTTCATATTCTTTTACTTGGTACAGTAAAACTTTATCTGGAATTTACCGATGTTGTGAATCAACCGAAAAAGTTGTGATGACAGCGAAAAAGTTTCTATGCTTGCCTGAAATAGCTAATGTTGTACATACTTGTAACATTTTTCTAGGATCATCCTTAAGGTAAAATATTGATCTATGGTTAAACAGTTGGGAAAAAAGCTACATTGGTAGTCACCGGTGATAAATTTGGTGAACGGGATGAGTCTAGGAAGAACAACATTAATGAGCATATGCAGTGTATTTTATATGCAATACGATGCACGATAATTCCCTCACTCTAGACAGTTGCCCTTTTATGAAACCAAACAATGGGTAACATTCAATAGTAAATTCTCCTTGCTCCCGGAGTACAAGAAACAGATCGTATGTAAGAGATACAATAGGAGCTTCTCCATTTTAAATTAGGTTTGTGAGAATTTTCTCGACACCTAGTTAGTGATTTGCCTTTTTCGGTTTGTTGGTGGTGATTTCCACTTTTTTTTACTGTGGTGAAGTGAAACAACCTTTCTTAGTTAACGCAGCAGTTACTCGAATAGGATAAACTTATTTAGTAGTTCTTGGAAGTGGGACTGCCATACTGTCAGTACATTGCGCTCATTCGTCGTAAGTTCGTTCTATTTATTTCTGATGGATGTGATGAAAATCTTTGATCTTTGATGAAAATCCTTTGTCAGATGTTTAGTATTTGTAAAGGAATATTTTGGTCAACCTTTCCTAACGTATAGGTTTCCATGTTGCTTTGTAGGTTTTCTTCATGAGAGAAGAAAGTGCTACAAATGATTAAATTATACATCATAGCTAATTCAGCTGAGTAAAAACCGTGAGTTGCTGGTAAGAGCAAGTTGTTTGGGCGATACGTATTTTAATTTAAGTTTTTCACTTCTATCAATCCAAGCAATAAAGTCACCCTTGGGTTAGTGATGACTTTTTGAGTTCTAGGAAGAATAAGTCTTTGACACCATCTGGTTTGTCTTCAGTGGACGAGTCCATGAACATTAACGATCGTTACATTAAATTGAGTACAGCTTGTTAGTATCGTATTCAAATCCAAATTCTCATTCGTTTTGATGATCGCAATAGGAAATAATGTTTTCTTTCTTTGTAATGGATGCCACTTCTTGGCCATCTTAGCTGTTGTAAACCCACTAAATTCGTGTGTAGTTATCGACTTAGTTTGTCAGTTTTTAGAAATATCCTGATCTTCTAAGTCTTACCACATTCCAAGACAATCTTGCGCCAATGTACATAGTTCATGACAAATAAATTTTTACGGAAATGGCGATCAGCGCTTCGTTAAACCCAGTTTTATATGAATGGGTCACGATCTTGAGGTTTTATGAAAAATCGTTTATCGTTTTACAAGTTGATACAGTAAGGGTCTTGATCTAAGACAGACGTCCGCTCAAAAGCCGATCTTAATATTAATAACAGACGCTTGATGAGTTTTAAGGCACTAATAACTTACCATTATATGTATAGTATCATTCAGTATAATTATATTTACTTTGCCGCTCCCCACTACACCATCCTTACACCCCTTACACCCTTAATTCTGTGTATTAAGAATTTCGGAGTTTCACTACGCCCAAAAAGAGCATTTCGCAGTGAAATATAAACATTGCGACTAATTCTGTGTGATTAGAATTTCGGAGTTTTACTACGCCAAAAAAAGAATTTCGCAGTTAAATGTAAACATTGCAACTGGAGAGATAAAAGGAGAAAAATTATTGAAATCAGGTTACTCCAAATGATTGCTGATAAAGAATGGACAACTTCTAAGATCCAAATTTAGCACCGATAATCAAGAGCAAGGAGAGAATAAAATCCCAGACGGTTATTTTATTCTGTCCTTGCTTGAAATTACTTTTAAAAGTTTAACATTGAAGACATGTTGAGCCAACAAATGGGACAACTTTAGCATTGAAGAAAGATGCTTAAAATTTTTTGGAATTGTCAAAAAACATTTAAAACTCTGATACACCAACAAAGTCTCAGGAATAAGCAACAGACCACCTATGATTACAAAGGCTTCTTCAAAAAAAACTTGCACCACTTTAACCAAAAATTTCCTCAATCTTATAAATCTTGGATTTTAACCTCATGCTGGATAACGTCTAATCAAACAAACCTAAATCTAAAGCTGGAAATAAAAAGCCGGAAGACCCTATCTAAAATAACCGAGCGTTACACCAATGCACATTCCACACATTGTTAAATTTAGATAATATGATTTTCAAAAGAAAAACCAACAACCGATTAATTTAACTACCTAGTGGGGAATAATTGGTAAGCTTTGGCTATAGTTTTGCATACCAAATTAATCAACATGTTCGTTATACGTATATAGTTATAATATAATCCAAAAGTCGTGAAACTGATTCAAAATTTCCTAACCAACAGACACATTTGTGTCACAATAGACGCTTTTTGTTTGAGTCTAAACGAATTAAAGTTGGTGTACACCGAGATACAGTTTTGTCCTTCACTCTATGTTTGATTTATATCAACGAACGACCGAAAATAGTGTGGCAGATAATAGTATATCTGTATATAGAAAGTCGTTCGTTTTCCTATACAGGATAAAATACATGAACGCAAAAATCCAGCTCGGGAAGAGCCAAACATAAATGTGAGTTATCACCTTAACAAGCGCCATTAATTTTAATTTAACTTAAACACAACTACTGATTTTCTTCAGAAAAGATATTTTAATCTATATGCTGGGTGTCACAATTTCGAATGACTTGTTCTAGAAACAGATAAAAAAAACTTCGAATCCTCAATAGATGTCAAAAAGAATTTACTCCATATCGATTACTCCAATTTATAATTTAATTTGGAATTAAAATCGACCAAAAATTTACAACTAAATGCCTTGGTATCCCAGAGCAATTTGTTTTTCTGTGTAACATAACTACTTCGGGATCAAATTGTGGTATTGTAATCGAAAGGTCAGTTTCCAACCCTTTTGAGATCCCATCTGGTGTTCGACAGGGTGATGGACTCGCCGAATCGAAACACAAAACTGTATCTTTAACATAGCCATCTATTCAAACTCTTTGCTGTTCAGATGATATTGCTCTTCCCGAAAGTAGACTAAGCAATATCAGGGATAGTCTCTAACTGTTTGAAAAAAATGCTAAACGGCTTGCATTATACATGCGGAATACATCTCTCCCAATGTTATTTTTTCTAATCGAGTTGAAAAAAGATAGAAATAGGTAATGTACAATGTGTTTCTATCATTCAACTTCCTAACAAAAATACAGTTATTGTTATTTATTCTGTACTATCGGATTATGGTAATACGACTTACGAGTATTGTGAGAAACCTCGTATGGTATTATCGAATATCAGAAAGTGATAATTTTCGAAACCCTAACTCCAGTAGCCAAAAGTCAAATTTTAATCAATGTTGTATTTTTAATTTAGATCTTTGTAAATTTTGCCATAAATATAAGTAAAATACATAGTAAATAATACAACCAGAAAATAATTGACATAGTTTGTACTTTGTATTATACGAAGAAAAGTGTAAATTAAGTTTAATTAAAATGATTATGATTAGTAATTTAAAATTAAATGAGGTTTTGTGGGTTAAAATGATATTATTTTTTAAGCAAAACTTGTACACTATAAATTTATTGAATTATTCATCTACATTTTTTAAATCAGGACTTAACAATTTGAAATTTTGACTCAGTCGGATATTAACGCATGCCCAAAATACCATGCAGAAGTCCAAAACACTAATTTATACTAAAATATCTTAATACTTTTAATGTTGAGAATATATTGTAGGTTACAACATATGAATTCTTTCAATTTGTAGTCAACTACCAGTTAAATCTAACATGACAGAAAACTACATAATTACATTGGTTATCACGTATCAGTTATCACACAGAACTGTACTAAAACTAACTCACAAAGTTGTTAAATAACTCTTGCGTAGTTTTAGACCATTGATTGTTTGTTTTGTTTACTTTTCATTTTAACAAAACAAACTAACGCCACTTTTTGTTAACCCAAGCCTTCCTGAACGTTTTTACCTTACTTTTTTTTATTGCCGCTCATAGAGGAAAGTAGGTTGTCAACAAGAATCTCTCAACTTTATTGATTAACAATTCACACAATTTTCTTATCGAGTTTCATTTGCAGACCTAATATATCGGTGATCATCCCATAGAGTATTTTGCTCTTGCTTAAAAATACTTTGGTCTAAATAGGGAGCACTTATAATGCTGGTTAAAACTTAAAAATCAATCGTATGTTCGGATATTTGAATTCAAAACCGAGCTAATACCATTAAACGAGTGAGATAAATCACTTAAAATAAAATTCCGGTTAGATTATCTAATATCAGACATCTTGGCGAGAACTTTGAGAGAATTTTACTCCTTCAAACATAAACACAAATGTATGAACACTTTAATTATTTACACTTTTCGCGAACCTTTACCAAACTTCAGTAAAATGTTTGCATCGTACTTACATGTTACTTATCCTTAAAAATGAACAGATGGGTCATAAATCTTAATTAATGTTTTATAGTTTAATTTTTTCACTCTTAAGATTTTTCTTTTATTTCACTTATAATTTTAAAACTAAAATTATTTCGTCTTGCATTCAACAAATAGATGTTTTACAATAAAAAAAAATAAACGGTTTAAGATGAAGCGTTTATATTTAGATTACATAAAAAATTTGGATATAAAATTACGAAATATCTATTTTAATTTAATGTTCGTAAAGAAAAAAAATTAATTGTTCAATTTTATGAAAAATTATGACCCCAAACTCTTCGCTTAAAGTAATTCCACACAGTGTGAGTTTGTTTAAATTATTTAAAATATTTAGATCAGTTGAAATTAATTTAGTTACAGATGATATGCGCCGGTTTAGTACATAGAAAGTTTATATGTACTAAAGTAATTATTATTAATGGTATATAGTATTTATATGTAATACACACAGTACAATTATATTCAATAGAAATGTGATACAAAGAAACTAAATGGACCAAGAAAGTATTCCTCGTTGTTAGTATTGTGTATTAAATTATATTAATCTTCTGCAGATCGTCGTATATCTAATAACGAGAACCGGTTTTTTATTTATTAATTGCTTTACCTAGTTAAATTTTAAATAACTTTATAAGCGATGCTTTCTGAGATAATGACACATGTAAGTTTATCTACACAGTTCAAAACACCAATCTTTTGATAGTGTCTAAGTACTAGATGGTATAACACCTATTGGGTGACACATTCTGACTACTGATAATAGGTCCACATAATAGTTACATAATAAGTAATGTAAGGTAATGCACCTATATACACCCCTATGGGTTATTGTAAAACTGCGGTTCAACATTTAATGTTTATTGGTGTCACCGAGTTAATTCCAAAGTCGGTCTTTTTTAATGAAAAGTGTTGTGTAGTTAGTAGTAGAAATGACAATACGTCATATAAATAGCTCACCACGTCATATAAATAGCTTTTATCTATAAATAATTAATTTAATTTTACAACTACATATGATGGTATGTATATACTGCCCAGGCAAGAAAAAGCTAAGAGCCCAAACCTGATCCAAACCCGCACCACAGCTTTTGGGATTTAGACCTGCAGTCTTAACATTTTCAAACAGCCCGCTTGGACCAAGTTTGAACTGATATCCTGGGACAAAGTCTGGCAAACCAGGCTTGGACCAAGTCTGGAAAATAAGACTTGGGCAAGGTCTACCAAACCAATTTTTTTTCCAGACCTCCTTTAAATGTGTGGAAAGAGTAACATATATAAAAATAAAAATAAACATAATATGGCTTGCACATGTTTTCAATGCATTAGACTGGTTAATAATGCGTGATATAATAAGCTGAATCTTGGTTGAGTTCAGGCATTTACAACAGGTCCAGAGTGAAACCAATAATAACTAACGAAGGCTTAGCTCACCAATGCGGGCTCGAGATTTGTTCGTTGTTTAATATTGGTACTCCTAACCGGGTGGTGTCCCGATATCACAGCGAAAAAATCACACTTTACACTGAAAAAAAAAATTCATAAGGGATCAATTAACGCTGTTCATTAAATTTTATAACCAAATTATTTATGAAATCTATAAATTTTTTCATAAATAATACGAAATATTTATAACGTCTGTTTATCGTTTGATAGCCCGTTAATGTATACTATAAAAAGGCATTTATAAAAGAATAATCGTATATTTTTTGTAAGTTTATGTAATAAAAGTATTTTTGTAGCACATGCACAAAAAATATTCAATTTTGTACTAGAATAGAATAAAAGAAAAATCTATTTTTTCGCACATATGACCACAAAATATTTTGCATGCCTGACACGCACGCCGCTTGAATGTGAGATTTGTAGTTAAATCTATCCTAAATATAATATTTTTATAGTACTAAAATATTAAAATAATAATTTAAATAACTTACCATATAGTAAAAACAAATTAAACACAACCCAAAATCATTTGAATTGCAAAAAAAAACAATTATTTTGGGTTTTCAAAATAACCAGTTGTCAAAAATGTAAACAGCTGTTACTTGGATTACTATGCTTTTTAAAAATCCATAGTTGGATTGTTATGTTTATTTTTTCAGTTTATTATAATTTAGCAGCGAGCTAGTATAATTTACAACTATTACAACGAAGATGGCGCACTTTAATTATTTAAATATCTTAAATTAGTTAAAATAAATGATTAAATTAACAATTAAATAAATATTTATAAATTTTATGCATTTGTTACAAAAAATAGTATGTATTAGTAGTGCGACTGCATTTGCCAAACGCGAGTGATTGCAGCAACTAACTCTTGGTTGGAAAACGCAATCGCACTAGTAATACAATTTACAATTATAAAAGTATGAACAGAATTATAAAATTTTTGAACAAAATTTATAAATGAAATCGTGAATATTATAAATATATAGTTATTTATTGATAACTTTGTACAATACTTCATAAACTCCTATTTATAAGATTAATAAACGGCGTTTATTAGCTGCAATTCATTAACAAAGTCGTAGATTTAATGTAATTTTTATGCATTTTATAACTTTTTTTTCAGTGCATGAATCACATCACGAAAATATCACATACTTTTTTTTTTTTTTATTAATTAGTTAGACATGTTTAGCACACTAAATATGAAATATTCATTATTTAGACTCTTTGAATATCCGAAGATACCATGTCAACTATAAAGGAAGGAGATAAGGAAAATGGAAGGAATGGGGATATAGGGATAACTATACTAATTTTTTTAAATGATGATGGAGATTTTCTTTAAATGCCTGAGGGGAAAATTCATCGGGAAATACAGAGGGAGGCAATGAGTTCCACAATTTGGCCACTCTATTAAAATAGTCGTTCTGAAAGGACGTAGTTCTACAACGAGGTATTTGTACAACAAATGGATAGGATAACTCGGCAGCTCTTGTTTGTCGATTATACTGCGCACACAATGGAAGGATATTTTGAATTTCCTTAGAGGAGAATTCGCTAAAGTTATATTTATAGTAGATTGACAATTCAGTCACCTTTCTTCTGTGCTGGAGTAAATCAAGCTGGTCCGTTAGTTCGGTATTACCAATCAACCGTATTGCTTTTCTTTGTACAGAGTCTAGACATTTTATTGTTGACTGACAAGCACCTCCCCAAACATGACAGCAGTACTCCGTACATGGACGAATAAAGGCCTTGAAGATTAGCAGAATTTGCTCGGGATTGAAATACTTTTTACATCGACTCAAGAATCCTAATTTTTGCATTGCAGATTTAGCGAGGTTGAACACATGTTTATTTCATTTCAGGGTATTTTGAATATCCACTCCAAGAAGTCTAACTGATTCAACCTCACGCAATTCCACATGGTTTATTTTAATAGGGAAATTTTTATGTCGCTCTATTCGTGAAAGACGGCATAGTTTGGTTTTGGTGGGATTAAATGAAACAAGATTACGATCTCCCCATTCCATTATACGCTCCAAGTCTTTGTTGATAGAATCAATTAGCAGCTCTCTATCAGTGGTAACTGCAGTATGAGATCGAAATTTAGGAGATGCATGTGATGCATGCAATGTGCTGTCATCAGCAAAACTGTGGATTGGGTGCACTGTGGAAATAAGTAAATCATTAATGTATAGAAGAAACAAGGTTGGTGAGAGTGCAGAACCTTGGGGAACCCCAGCATTGGTTGTGAAAATATTGGATGTGAAACCATCTAAATTAACATGAAATTGGCGACCTGTAAGAAAACTATGAATCCATGAGACAGTAAGATGGTCTATGCCATAAGATTTTAATTTAGCTTTGAGATTTTTATGCCACACTTTATCAAATGCTTTAGAAATGTCAAGTGAAATACTGAATGTTTCACCATGGTTTTCCAGCGATTTGTTCCAGAGATGGGATACGTAGGCTAACAGATCACCTGTTGCATGACTTCTACGAAAACCATACTGTTTATCATCAATAATTCGCGACACCTCTAAATAATCTATTAAATTGTAGTTAACATATTTTTCAAATATTTTAGCTAAAACCGACAGAATTGCAATTGGTTTATAATTGTTAGGATCTGTCTTACTGCCTTTCTTGGGTATGGGTTGAACGCTGGCCAGCTTCCAACAGTCGCGAAATATTCCGGTTTTATAAGATAAATAGAAAATTTTTGTTAAAATTGGAGCCAGTTGCCTATGCAAAGTTTTTAAGAATGAGGGGTGGAATACCGTCAGGGCCAGCAGATTTGTTGATATTGATAGAAAGAAGCATTTTCCGTACAATATTGCAACGAAAAATAATTGATTTAATTTTCGTTACAACTGGGGGAATGAGTGTAGGAGAATGGGGAGGTTCAACTATGTATGAGTTTTCTGCGAATATACGACCCAAAAGATCCGCCTTCTCTATCGAGTCGCTCACGGGAATGTCATTCAGAACTAGGGTTGGAATAGAGGATCGAGTAAAATTGCTCTGGACTGATTTAACTGCCTGAAAGAAACTACGTGAGCCAGATGGGTACTCGGCGAATTTCTTTGCTTTCTTCTGGATAAACGCTTCTTTGTCCAATTCTATTTTGTATTTACTAATATTTCTGGCTTTCTTATAGGCGCTATGGGTTTCAGCTGTTTTATTAGCGTTATATGTCTTAAATGCTTTGCGTTTATTCCTCACTGCCTCATCAACATCCCACGTGAACCAAGGCTCAGTTTTAGGAGTGATTAATCGATTTGGAATAAACCGCCGCATTCCGTCTTTTATGATTTCGGACATTCTTATTGCCGATGTGCTAGGATCTTGATCAACACAACAAATAGTTCCTAAGATCACACGCAAAAAAAACATCCTGAAATCGTACGTTTTTAATTTTTTTGTACCTGTATACTATAAAGCATTGATTATATAACATTTTTATAAATAATAATTTAAATGAAGTGCTCGTATGAAATTAAATAAAGTCGATCAAGAGTAAATTCAATTTGCTACCCTGGAGGTAGCGAAATACGAAATTCTACGTCCACGCCGTGCTACCCGGGTAACGCTGACAACACAAATTTGGTGTAGTTAAGAGGGATAGAGTACAACTACTTATACTCAATGATTCTACATTGCGTCTTAAATTAAAACCAATTATGCAACTCAAGCATGTGTTTCCATGTTAGGGGTGATTTGGCTCGAGCGGCTCGCTATATAAACGTTTAAAAAGATTTTTCTGAAAACCTTGGACCTATATCATGGTCCTATTCACAATAGTTTGGGTTGAGTGATAGACTTAACCCCCCCCCCCCCCCGTTTCCGTAAAGAACAATTTGTTATAAACTCTACTCTGTTATAAACTCTATAACTCTAAACTGGAGTCGGATAATATCGAAATCTGCCTAAGGTTTCGAGTGTTAATAGCGGATAACCCTGTACGTAAGTATAGCGGATAATTCTGTTCGATCAGTTTGTTATCAGGACAAGCCCTAAACAACGGAAGGATAGAAATTTTTTTTTTGCTTGTATTTCAGAAACATCTTCATTGTATTTTTAAAAAAAATCAACAATAATATTTTTTTACTACTTGCTTGCATGAGAAATTTCAATTATTTACTCAAAAACCCAAGACAAAAGATATTTTTCGCAGCTATGGTTACTAATAATTATTCCCCACACCTAATAATAAGTATTTTAGCACCTTCGTAAATAATGAAAATATAATTTTTGTTCGTTTGTTAACTGAGTTCATCTTTGAATTTTTTTAGTTTCTGCCTAAAATATTAATAATAAATTAAAAAATAATAAGCGTTTTGATTTTATTTTAATAATAATAAATAATGAATGAAAACAAAATCTTCTTTGCAACTATAGGTTAGTTTATTTGAAATTTTAATTCGTGTTAAACAGAATTCTGTTGAAATTTTCTTAGTTGTTAGTTGTAGACTAAAAAAAATCTAAATTTGGCTCAACAATATTGAATAGATTTTCAATTTCATGTCAAAAATAAATATAAGCTATATTTTTTAATGCAAAGCATATGTGATTTTTATATAGTTTTAAGAAAATTCATTGAAAATAAATTTCTAACTAAGCAGCCCTGAATAATAAATATCCAATACGCAATCCAATGATATGATAAAAAATGGTTCACCAAATCAAAATTTTTATTTATTCACCATTTGCTTATTAATTGACATTTTATTTTGTGAATAATTAAGAGTTTTAGTGCATTTTTTATATCAAGTAGTAAAAAAAATAGTATATAAACCTCGCTGAAAAAAATTTTCTCCATTTCGGTGCTTAATTAGCTCGAAACTTCGGTTGAGTTTTCTGCATAGGATCTTGATGAAACTTTGGCAAATGATACAGGTTCACTTGAAAATGGAAGATCTGGATTCATTTCAAATTTGGATAAAATGGCGGGGGGTCTCCCGAACACCTCTAAGTTTAAATCTTGAATAACTTCTGATCCCGGGCTATGATCTTATTGAAACTTAGTTTATAAGGTTTTAGTACTGTTTCCAATATTTCTGCATACCAACTTCCGGTTTGTCACTTTCCGTTAAAAAGTTTTTTTTTCAGGTGTTTATCGCTCTGTAGCCTACAATTACCGATCGATTTTCATGAAACGTTGCGAAAAGCTTTTAAATAACATGAGAAAGATTTTATCAGCTTTTGGAGCACATTGGATAAAGGGTTGGGGGGTCCACCATACAACAGGTGGTTTTTTCCACAAAGTTTTTAAGTTTGTTGAGAGCATAAAACATTCATTCGTGAATGAATTTTGATGACACTTTGGAAAAAGACGCAAACATGTATGACAAAGAACTGATTAGTTTTTGAGCGATAGTGAACAAAGTGGTGGGGGGTCCCTGGAGCACCTGTTTTTTTGAAAGCTCTATAACTTCTGTACCTGATAAGCGAATTGGATGAAACTTGGTACATGAGTATGTAGTACGGTTTAAAATAGGTCTGCATCCCAACTTCCGGTTTTTCACTTCCGGTAAAAAAAATTTTTTTGTACTTTTTTGAAGTTTTTCAGTGTCTTTATGCACACTACAGCCCACAATAATGAAGTGATTATGATGAAACTTATGGAATAGGGTTCCAATTAGTGTGAAAAGATAATTATTATGTTTTGGGACACATTGATCAAAGTGGTGGGGGGTCTACCATACAAATGCTGACTTTTCACACTTTGTTTTTTAAGTTTGTTGGGAGCATACAGACTTCATTCATTAATTTATTTTAATGACACTTTGGAAAAAGATGGAGACTTTAGTAACAAAGAACTGATTAGTTTTTGGATAATATTGGAATAAGTGGTGGGGGTCCTCCCGAACACCTGTTTAATGTGTCACACTTTTTTCAATGTTTGTTGGGAGCACACAGCATTCGTTCGTGAACGAATTTTGATGACACTTTGGAAAAAGATGCAAACATGTATAGCAAAGAACTGATTAGTTTTTGAGCGATAGTGAACAAAGTGGTGGGGGGGTCCCTGGAGCACCTGTTTTTTTGAAAGCACTTTAACTTCTGTACCTGATAAGCGAATTGGGATGAAACTTGGTACATGAGTATGTAGTACGGTTTACAATAGTTCTGCATCCCAACTTCCGGTTTTTCACTTCCGGTAAAAAAATTTTTTTTCTACTTTTTTGAAGTTTTGTCAGTGTCTTTATGCACACTAAAGCCTACAATAATGAAGTGATTATGATGAAACTTATGGAATAGGGTTCCAATAAGTGTGAAAAGATAATTATCATGTTTTGGGACACATTGATCAAAGTGGTGGGGGGTTTACCATACAAATGCTGACTTTTCACACTTTGTTTTTTAAGTTTGTTGGGAGCATACAGAATTCGTTCATTAATTTATTTTAATGACACTTTGGAAAAAGATGGAGACTTAAGTAACAAAGAACTGATTAGTTTTTGGATAATATTGGAATAAGTGGTGGAGGTCCTCCCAAACACCTGTTTAATGTGTCACACTTTTTTCAATGTTTGTTGGGAGCACACAGCATTCGTTCGTTATCGAATTTTGATGACACTTTGGAAAAAGATGAAAACATGTATGGCAAAGAACTGATTAGTTTTTGAGCGATAGTGAACAAAGTGGTGGGGGGTCCCTGGAGCACCTGTTTTTTTGAAAGATCTATAGCTTCTGTACCTGATAAGCGGATTGGATGAAACTTGGTACATGAGCATGTAGTACGGTTTAAAATAGTTCTGCATCCCAACTTCCGTTTTTTTACTTCCGGTAAAAAAATTTTTTTTTCTACTTTTTTGAAGTTTTTTCAGTGTCCTTATGCACACTACAGCCTACAATAATGAAGTAATTATGATGAAACTTATGGAATAGGGTTCCAATTAGTGTAAAAAGATAATTATCATCTTTTAGGACACATTGATCAAAGTGGCGGGGGTCTACCATACAACTGCTGACTTATCACACTTGGTTTTTAAAGTTTGTTGGGAGCATACAGATTTCATTCATTAATCAATTTTAATGGCACTTTGAAAAAAGATAAAGACTTTATTGACAAAGAATTGACTAGTTTTTGGACAATATTGGGATAAGTGGTGGGGTCCTCCCGAACACCTGTTTATTGTTTCAATGTTTGTTGGAAGCATACAACATTCGTTCGTTAAGTAATTTTGATTACACTTTGCAAAAAGATGCAAATATGTATGGAACTGGTGGCAAGGAACTGATTAGTTTTTTTAGCGATAGTGAACAAAGTGGTAGGGGGTCCTCCAAGCACCTGTTATTTTGGAAGCTCAATAACTTCTGTACCTGATAATCGAGTTGGATGAAATTTGGTACATACACATTTAGTACGGTTTACAACAGTTCTGCATCCTAACTTCCGCTTTGTCACTTCCGATAAACATTTTTTTACTTTTTCTCGTACAACAGAATTTATGTTTGTTGGGATACTACTGCCTGCTTTAATAGTTTTATTATTAGAACTACGAAGTCCATAATATTGGTTAGCTTTTAATTAAAGTATTTTATGGATATTAGCTCATTATATATCCAGAACACTATGTTTCCAGAGCTGTGGTGAAGTCAGCCTATGCATCAGCGTCGCAATATTTTTCTTTTAATAAAAAGTGTTGTGGTATAGGAATTACAATATGTGTCACAACAACAACACATAGATACCCGATGAACGCCTGTTTTAAACTTTTGTGGATTGAACGCCTCCGAGACTATATTGATTTGGGTAGAGCATTCCAATACTCCATACAGGTACGAATTTTAAGACTTTTAAATGTGGACTAACTGATACGGAATGAAATATTTTTTACATCTATTGAGGAGGCCGAGTTGTTTTGATGCGCCTTTTGCCATCGCTATTATGTGATCGTTCCAGGGTAGGTCATTGGGATATGTAACGCCCAAAAAACGAACGATTTAACCCCCTTAATAAGTTTTTCACAATTTTGGGTTTGTAATGAAGATCTTTCATATTAACTCCTGAAGACTGGATTTGGGGTATTTCTTCAGGAGTTTTCAAAACGGCCGAGTTCAAAGTAAAGCGTTTGGCGAACAATGTGGCTTTTCTTGCATGGTCGGTGACGATCAAATCAACGTCAATAATTGGAGGAATAGAAGATTTGGTACCAGATTTTAAAGAACCAATGGCACTGTAAAAACTTTTTTCAGAAATGGACATAGTCGAAAGTTTGACCGCTTTCGCTCTGTCGATTTCTGTTTCTTCTTCACATATGTGATGTTTCGCGGTTACTCATATATCAATTGCAGCGACTGGAACTGAGAAAGCGACAGGTTCTGGTTATCACACCTGTAGAGCTAAGCAATTTTCCTATGCGGAGCAATATTTGCATGCTTATTGAGTAGGAAATCGAGTCAATTTCCATGTCATATGAACGATGTTTGTGCCCCAGTAAGCGAGTTAGTTGTACGAATATGAATAAACTCAAAGACCTCGATATTGTAAGCCTGCTTGTTTTTTTTAGCACAAAAAATATCGTGAGCTTGTAGCGCCATTTTGAAATTACAACTCAATATAAAAAATATTTAAAAATATTTAATGCTATCTGGAAATATAAAAAATTGACAAAAATTTAATCAAAACACTAATCCATTTTTTTTGCATATGGCGTGAATCAATCGAGCTGTGAATATTGACGGTTTTGATAAACTACGAAAGATCATATTACGAACAATAATCGTCTCTAACTTTACTCATGAATATTGGTAAATATATGAAGTAAGTGTTGTTATTTATTTGTATGTCCACTGAAGATGTCGACATGCAAAATGCAAATACAACCATTTTTTTAGAGCACAAGATATAGATAACAAATATAATCCTGGCAATATATTTCGTCATTTTCACAAGAATGGACTTATTTAGAATTATTCAATAAAACTTAATCTTTTAATCATTTTAAGTCAGCCGTGCAGTATAGTATCCACCAAATGTATATCCACCAATTCGATGAAAATTTTATCTGTTACAATAAGTATTTATATAATATAAATTATAAATAATAATAATATGTAAATATAAATATTTATCAATAATA
>OY856186.1:80861391-81017391 GCA_963693315.1 Diogma glabrata | reverse complement strand
ATAAATACAACGCAGGATCTTTTTTTATAAAGTTTTAGATTGGTGTTGGGCGGGATTTTTTGGTGCTAAAGCGGGACGTCGGGACAAAACTTGTACGGCGGGACAATCCCGCCGAAATCGGGACGAATGGAAGCCTAGTTATGTTATGTGTGAAAAAACGAAACCATAAAAAACATGCTTATTTGATCGAAAAGTGCAAGTTTTCAATTGCGAATAACTCGAAAAATATCGATCTATTGAAAAAACGTTATGGAATAGTTTTACTTAAAATGTATCTCTTTATCTATTTTTGGGGTTATTTTGAGTGAAAAAAAATCCACCCCCGTGAAGGGGTGGCATTTACCCCCAGGAAAAAAGCGCAAATCATCGCTATGTCACCTTTGATTTTTTAGTCATCCCTTAACTATTCAGCAAATTTCAAGTTAATCGGTCAAGGTTCAAAGAGTTCAGAACCGAAAACGTTTGGTTACTGCACTAATGGGAATGTGGGATGTTAAATAGAACTGCAATCTTATTCTAACTAATTGCTCCTTACAATCTCACCTTACACGGAACTTCACTGGGGAAACTGCCTTTTCGCACCCTCTCAGCTCCTTTCAAAAATAAGCTATATTTTTAGTTCAAAATTCGACTTTTTTTTAGATTCATCAAGTTCGAAATTAAGAGGGCGATAAGAATAGCAATTAGAAATGTACGCAACAATTTAGAAATGCACATACGCAATTGCAGAATATGCTATTATACGAAATTTTTAAATTTAAAAGTAAACAACCGCCGTTTAAATATCACTAATACAAACAGAGTCAACATCAACTTTTCTATTTTCTTCTTTGCAGCACATTTTTTTTTATGAATTAGTTAGACATGTTTAGCACACTAAATATGAAATATTCATTATTTAGACTCTTTGAATATCCGAAGATACCATGTCAACTATAACTATAACTATAATTTGTAAATTGATTTAAGAAAGTGAAAAGAAAACCACATAACCTTACCTATATTTAATTATCTGATTTATTTTTAACACATTTAGTTAAAATTCTTACGTCTGGGGTGCGTTTCATAATTAACTATGGTTAACCGTGGTTAACTTTACTCTACCAAATGTCGTTTTAAAATTAACCATATAGTAAAAAATTTAGATAGTAGAGTTTGTTAAGGTTCTGATGTCAAAACGTATAAACATTAAAAATGACATGTCAACCGATTTATAAAACACATTATAATGTCATGTACTGTCTATGACTACTTTTATTTTTCTTACCGTCGTAAGTTAAATGAAACCAATTATAAGCCTTAGATCAATTAACCATTTGTTCGTTTTATTGTTTTTTACATATATTTCTGGGATTACTTGTCCCCTTCATCACTGTTCTATAAATTATGAAATATTTAAATTACTTATGAGAAAATCTTTTTTGTTTGTTGTTACAATGTTTAAAAATGCAATTACCTTACTAGAATTATTTCATAAATTTAAAAACAATTGGTCCCAATACGCTAAACATGTAGTGTTGACATAAATTGTGATTTACCGCTGTGTCTCGTTGATGTGAATGGCTAAAGATTCAAGTACGAGCATTATAATGTTTTATAATAAAAGAAAGTTTTAATTGTGTTGAAAAAAAGTGAGAAATTATATTGTTTTGTGAATATATCGTATATTAAATTATTATAAACTAAGCATTTAATAATTTTTAGTGAAATGTGTTACTTATTTTTATTTGATTCTGAAGACTGAAATAGTTATTTATTTATCTAGAATAAAAAGTGAAACTTTAAAGTACGAGCTAGTTGTTTACCGAAATTACTATTGAGTACCTTTAAAAACACTTTTCGTTTGAGGTAAATACAAAATTTTATTTCATACTGGAAACTTATTAAAATAAAAAGAAATGAGTTTTAAATTTTGCTCAAAAAGTTGAACTTTAACGGCCTAGGACTTTATTAAATTTTATAAAGTTCTAGGACGTTAAAGTTCAACGTTTATGGTACAAAAAGTTGAACTTTAACGTCCTAGGACTTTATAAAATTTTATAAAGTCCTAGGACATTAAAGTTCAACTTTTTGTACCATAAATAATCATATATAATATCACGAGTCGTCAAATAATAGTCGATTATTTTTCATATTCATTATTACGAATGTCATTTGAGGTCCCGAGTGCGCGTACCGCACGAGGGAAATTTTTAACCTCAAATGGCATGAGTGGTAATGTTGAAAAGTAATCGACTAATAATTTGGTGACGAGTTGTATTTAGCAGACAATTCAACGAACAGAAATAGTAACATTATTTCATACAACATACTCATATATAATAAAATATTATTTCATATTAGTAGGCGCATAAATGTTATAAATTTGAAATTTATTTTTGACAAATAAACATAAACATGCAATCATTTATGAATGAAAACGGACATTTTTACTATTTGCAAATTGCATTTTCACATAATTTTGTATGTGAATTTTTGTTTTAAATTAATATATTGAGTAGGCGGAAAATATTCGAAAATATTCGCTGTTCCTTCCTACCAGAAAAAAATAATCGAAACAAATCGTTTTGATTTGCTAAAAAATAGTAAATGAAGCGTTTTTATTGGACCTTATTGAAACTTTATTTAGTGAGTTGAATTATCCGAAAAATGTCATTTTAGATATCAGTATGAAATAAAATAAATAATAGAAATAAAAAACAAACACTACATTTTGAGTTTTATTTATCGTAGTTAGCATCAGTTTTTATTCATTTTGAATTTTTAGCGCTCTTTTTCTTTGACAATTTAACTTTGACAGCTTTACTATGGTATGATTTTCATTCATATGAGTTATGACGCCACTATTTTAACTATGACATTATTACCATGGTTAACCGTGGTTAATTTCGAAACGCACTCCTGTTCTTTTTAAATTGGAGCTTTGAAAAGTTTATTGTAGTATAAACATGAATTTGCCTATGTTTACCACAACGCATGTGTAAAAACCAGAAAGAACATGCTTCTAAAATACTAATGTCAAAAATATAGAAAAATATTTTCAACATAATTCATAATAATAAATTTGAAAATGTTTTACTCACTTTTTCAGAACATTATATTTGTTTAATTTTCTATGTTTGCGATATTTGTAACACTTGGTATCTTGTGAACTACTATTTCGTTTTAATTGCTTGTTTTGAGCACTAATAAAAGACGGTCTTTTCATTGTATTGTCACATTTTACATTCATAAAATTTGACACTAAATTAATTTGAACTTGTATTTAATTGAGGCAGTTTAAAAACACTTCGTTTATTTAAATCTATCATAAATTTTTTTTAAGGAGTTGTTAGTTTGGGTACAAACCAAACTTGTAGATTAATCTATTTTATTAAAAATATAGCAGATAAGGGGTACACATAAAATTACATATTAATTTTCGTTTTCATATTCTTTTACTTGGTACAGTAAAACTTTATCTGGAATTTACCGATGTTGTGAATCAACCGAAAAAGTTGTGATGACAGCGAAAAAGTTTCTATGCTTGCCTGAAATAGCTAATGTTGTACATACTTGTAACATTTTTCTAGGATCATCCTTAAGGTAAAATATTGATCTATGGTTAAACAGTTGGGAAAAAATCTACATTGCTAGTCACCGGTGATAAATTTGGTGAACGGGATAAGTCTAGGAAGAACAACATTAATGAGCATATGCAGTGTATTTTATATGCAATACGATGCACGATAATTCCCTAACTCTAGACAGTTGCCCTTTTATGAAACCAAACAATGGGTAACATTCAATAGTAAATTCTCCTTGCTCCCGGAGTACAAGAAACAGATCGTATGTATGAGATACAATAGGAGCTTCTCCATTTTAAATTAGGTTTGTGAGAATTTTCTCGACACCTAGTTAGTGATTTGCCTTTTTCGGTTTGTTGGTGGTGATTTCCACTTTTTTTTACTGTGGTGAAGTGAAACAACCTTTCTTAGTTAACGCAGCAGTTGCTCGAATAGGATAAACTTATTTAGTAGTTCTTGGAAGTGGGACTGCCATACTGTCAGTACATTGCGCTCATTCGTCGTAAGTTCGTTCTATTTATTTCTGATGGATGTGATGAAAATCTTTGATCTTTGATGAAAATCCTTTGTCAGATGTTTAGTATTTGTAAAGGAATATTTTGGTCAACCTTTCCTAACGTATAGGTTTCCATGTTGCTTTGTAGGTTTTCTTCATGAGAGAAGAAAGTGCTACAAATGATTAAATTATACATCATAGCTAATTCAGCTGAGTAAAAACCGTGAGTTGCTGGTAAGAGCAAGTTGTTTGGGCGATACGTATTTTAATTTAAGTTTTTCACTTCTATCAATCCAAGCAATAATGTCACCCTTGGGTTAGTGATGACTTTTTGAGTTCTAGGAAGAATAAGTCTTTGACACCATCTGGTTTGTCTTCAGTGGACGAGTCCATGAACATTAACGATCGTTACATTAAATTGAGTACAGCTTGTTAGTATCGTATTCAAATCCAAATTCTCATTCGTTTTGATGATCTCAATAGGAAATAATGTTTTCTTTCTTTGTAATGGATGCCACTTCTTGGCCATCTTAGCTGTTGTAAACCCACTAAATTCGTGTGTAGTTATCGACTTAGTTTGTCAGTTTTTAGAAATATCCTGATCTTCTAAGTCTTACCACATTCCGAGACAATCTTGCGCCAATGTACATAGTTCATGACAAATAAGTTTTTACGGAAATGGCGATCAGCGCTTCGTTAAACCCAGTTTTATATGAATGGGTCACGATCTTGAGGTTTTATGAAAAATCGTTTATCGTTTTACAAGTTGATACAGTAAGGGTCTTGATCTAAGACAGACGTCCGCTCAAAAGCCGATCTTAATATTAATAACAGACGCTTGATGAGTTTTAAGGCACTAATAGCTTACCATTATATGTATAGTATCATTCAGTATAATTATATTTACTTTGCCGCTCCCCACTACACCATCCTTACACCCTTAATTCTGTGTATTAAGAATTTCGGAGTTTCACTACGCCCCAAAAGAGCATTTCGCAGTGAAATATAAACATTGCGACTAATTCTGTGTGATTAGAATTTCGGAGTTTTACTACGCCAAAAAAAGAATTTCGCAGTTAAATGTAAACATTGCAACTAGAGAGATAAAAGGAGAAAAATTATTGAAATCAGGTTACTCCAAATGATTGCTGATAAAGAATGGACAACTTCAAAGATCCAAATTTAGCACCGATAATCAAGAGCAAGGAGAGAATAAAATCCCAGACGGTTATTTTATTCTGTCCTTGCTTGAAATTACTTTTAAAAGTTTAACATTGAAGACATGTTGAGCCAACAAATGGGACAACTTTAGCATTGAAGAAAGATGCTTAAAATTTTTTGGAATTGTCAAAAAACATTTAAAGGTCTGATACACCAACAAAGTCTC
Source organism: Diogma glabrata (assembly GCA_963693315.1). Taxonomy (NCBI): domain Eukaryota; kingdom Metazoa; phylum Arthropoda; class Insecta; order Diptera; family Cylindrotomidae; genus Diogma; species Diogma glabrata. The sequence goes on along the minus strand of OY856186.1, from coordinate 81,011,942 downwards.
AGGAATAAGCAACAGACCACATATGATTACAAAGGCTTCTTCAAAAAAAACTTGCACCACTTTAACCAAAAATTTCCTCAATCTTATAAATCTTGGATTTTAACCTCATGCTGGATAACGTCTAATCAAACAAACCTAAATCTAAAGCTGGAAATAAAAAGCCGGAAGACCCTATCTAAAATAACCGAGCGTTACACCAATGCACATTCCACACATTGTTAAATTTAGATAATATGATTTTCAAAAGAAAAACCAACAACCGATTAATTTAACTACCTAGTGGGGAATAATTGGTAAGCTTTGGCTATAGTTTTGCATACCAAATTAATCAACATGTTCGTTATACGTATATAGTTATAATATAATCCAAAAGTCGTGAAACTGATTCAAAATTTCCTAACCAACAGACACATTTGGGTCACAATAGACGCTTTTTGTTTGAGTCTAAACGAATTAAAGTTGGTGTACACCGAGATACAGTTTTGTCCTTCACTCTATGTTTGATTTATATCAACGAACGACCGAAAATAGTGTGGCAGATAATAGTATATCTGTATATAGAAAGTCGTTCGTTTTCCTATACAGGATAAAATACATGAACGCAAAAATCCAGCTCGGGAAGAGCCACCAAACATAAATGTGAGTTATCACCTTAACAAGCGCCATTAATTTTAATTTAACTTAAACACAACTACTGATTTTCTTCAGAAAAGATATTTTAATCTATATGCTGGGTGTCACAATTTCGAATGACTTGTTCTAGAAACAGATAAAAAAAACTTCGAATCCTCAATAGATGTCAAAAAGAATTTACTCCATATCGATTACTCCAATTTATAATTTAATTTGGAATTAAAATCGACCAAAAATTTACAACTAAATGCCTTGGTATCCCAGAGCAATTTGTTTTTCTGTGTAACATAACTACTTCGGGATCAAATTGTGGTATTGTAATCGAAAGGTCAGTTTCCAACCCTTTTGAGATCCCATCTGGTGTTCGACAGGGTGATGGACCCGCCGAATCGAAACACAAAACTGTATCTTTAACATATCCATCTATTCAAACTCTTTGCTGTTCAGATGATATTGCTCTTCCCGAAAGTAGACTAAGCAATATCAGGGATAGTCTCTAACTGTTTGAAAAAAATGCTAAACGGCTTGCATTATACATGCGGAATACATCTCTTCCAATGTTATTTTTTCTAATCGAGTTGAAAAAAGATAGAAATAGGTAATGTACAATGTGTTTCTATCATTCAACTTCCTAACAAAAATACAGTTATTGTTATTTATTCTGTACTATCGGATTATGGTAATACGACTTACGAGTATTGTGAGAAACCTCGTATGGTATTATCGAATATCAGAAAGTGATAATTTTCGAAACCCTAACTCCAGTAGCCAAAAGTCAAATTTTAATCAATGTTGTATTTTTAATTTAGATCTTTGAATATTTTGCCATAAATATAAGTAAAATACATAGTAAATAATACAACCAGAAAATAATTGACATAGTTTGTACTTTGTATTATACGAAGAAAAGTGTAAATTAAGTTTAATTAAAATGATTATGATTAGTAATTTAAAATTAAATGAGGTTTTGTGGGTTAAAATGTTATTATTTTTTAAGCAAAACTTGTACACTATAAATTTATTGAATTATTCATCTACATTTTTTAAATCAGGACTTAACAATTTGAAATTTTGACTCAGTCGGATATTAACGCATGCCCAAAATACCATGCAGAAGTCCAAAACACTAATTTTTACTAAAATATCTTAATACTTTTAATGTTGAGAATATATTGTAGGTTACAACATACGAATTCCTTCAATTTGTAGTCAACTACCAGTTAAATCTAACATGACAGAAAACTACATAATTGCATTGGTTATCACGTATCAGTTATCACACAGAACTGTACTAAAACTAACTCACAAAGTTGTTAAATAACTCTTGCGTAGTTTTAGACCATTGATTGTTTGTTTTGTTTACTTTTCGTTTTAACAAAACAAACTAACGCCACTTTTTGTTAACCCAAGCCTTCCTGAACGTTTTTACCTTACTTTTTTTTATTGCCGTTCATAGAGGAAAGTAGGTTGTCAACAAGAATCTCTCAACTTTATTGATTAACAATTCACACAATTTTCTTATCGAGTTTCATTTGCAGACCTAATATATCGGTGATCATCCCATTGAGTATTTTGCTCTTGCTTAAAAATACTTTGGTCTAAATAGGGAGCACTTATAATGCTAGTTAAAACTTAAAAATCAATCGTATGTTCTGATATTTGAATTCAAAACCGAGCTAATACCATTAAACATTTATCTCACTTAAAATAAAATTCCGGTTAGATTATCTAATATCAGACATCTTGGCGAGAACTTTGAGAGAATTTTACTCCTTCAAACATAAACACAAATGTATGAACACTTTAATTATTTACACTTTTCGCGAACCTTTACCAAACTTCAGTAAAATGTTTGCATCGTACTTACATGTTACTTATCCTTAAAAATGAACAGATGGGTCATAAATCTTAATTAATGTTTTATAGTTTAATTTTTTCACTCTTAAGATTTTTCTTTTATTTCACTTATAATTTTAAAACTAAAATTATTTCGTCTTGCATTCAACAAATAGATGTTTTACAATAAAAAAAAATAAACGGTTTAAGATGAAGCGTTTATATTTAGATTACATAAAAAATTTGGATATAAAATTACGAAATATCTATTTTAATTTAATGTTCGTAAAGAAAAAAAATTAATTGTTCAATTTTATGAAAAATTATGACCCCAAACTCTTCGCTTAAAGTAATTCCACACAGTGTGAGTTTGTTTAAATTATTTAAAATATTTAGATCAGTTGAAATTAATTTAGTTACAGATGATATGCGCCGGTTTAGTACATAGAAAGTTTATATGTACTAAAGTAATTATTATTAATGGTATATAGTATTTATATGTAATACACACAGTACAATTATATTCAATAGAAATGTGATACAAAGAAACTAAATGGACCAAGAAAGTATTCCTCGTTGTTAGTATTGTGTATTAAATTATATTAATCTTCTGCAGATCGTCGTATATCTAATAACGAGAACCGGTTTTTTATTTATTAATTGCTTTACCTAGTTAAATTTTAAATAACTTTATAAGCGATGCTTTCTGAGATAATGACACATGTAAGTTTATCTACACAGTTCAAAACACCAATCTTTTGATAGTGTTTCTAAGTACTAGATGGTATAACACCTTTTGGGTGACACATTCTGACTACTGATAATAGGTCCACATAATAGTTACATAATAAGTAATGTAAGGTAATGCACCTATATACACCCCTATGGGTTATTGTAAAACTGCGGTTCAACATTTAATGTTTATTGGTGTCACCGAGTTAATTCCAAAGTCGGTCTTTTTTAATGAAAAGTGTTGTGTAGTTAGTAGTAGAAATGACAATACGTCATATAAATAGCTCACCACGTCATATAAATAGCTTTTATCTATAAATAATTAATTTAATTTTACAACTACATATGATGGTATGTATATACTGTCCAGGCAAGAAAAAGCTAAGAGCCCAAACCTGATCCAAACCCGCACCACAGCTTTTGGGATTTAGACCTGCAGGCTTAACATTTTCAAACAGCCCGCTTGGACCAAGTTTGAACTGATATCCTGGGACAAAGTCTGGCAAACCAGGCTTGGACCAAGTCTGGAAAATAAGACTTGGGCAAGGTCTACCAAACCAATTTTTTTTCCAGACCTCCTTTAAATGTGTGGAAAGAGTAACATATATAAAAATAAAAATAAACATAATATGGCTTGCACATGTTTTCAATGCATTAGACTGGTTAATAATGCGTGATATAATAAGCTGAATCTTGGTTGAGTTCAGGCATTTACAACAGGTCCAGAGTGAAACCAATAATAACTAACGAAGGCTTAGCTCACCAATGCGGGCCCGAGATTGGTTCGTTGTTTAATATTGGTACTCCTAACCGGGTGGTGTCCCGATATCACAGCGAAAAAATCACACTTTACACTGAAAAAAAAAATTCATAAGGGATCAATTAACGCTGTCCATTAAATTTTATAACCAAATTATTTATGAAATCTATAAATTTTTTCATAAATAATACGAAATATTTATAACGTCTGTTTATCGTTTGATAGCCCGTTAATGTATACTATAAACAGGCATTTATAAAAGAATAATCGTATATTTTTTGTAAGTTTATGTAATAAAAGTATTTTTGTAGCACATGCACAAAAAATATTAAATTTTGTACTAGAATAGAATAAAAGAAAAATCTATTTTTTCGCACATATGACCACAAAATATTTTGCATGCCTGACACGCACGCCGCTTGAATGTGAGATTTGTAGTTAAATCTATCCTAAATATAATATTTTTATAGTACTAAAATATTAAAATAATAATTTAAATAACTTACCATATAGTAAAAACAAATTAAACACAACCCAAAATCATTTGAATTGCAAAAAAAACAATTATTTTGGGTTTTCAAAATAACCAGTTGTCAAGAATGTAAACAGCTGTTACTTGGATTACTATGCTTTTTAAAAATCCATAGTTGGATTGTTATGTTTATTTTTTCAGTTTATTATAATTTAGCAGCGAGCTAGTATAATTTACAACTATTACAACGAAGATGGCGCACTTTAATTATTTAAATATCTTAAATTAGTTAAAATAAATGATTAAATTAACAATTAAATAAATATTTATAAATTTTATGCATTTGTTACAAAAAATAGTGTGTATTAGTAGTGCGACTGCATTTGCCAAACGCGAGTGATTGCAGCAACTAACTCTTGGTTGGAAAACGCAATCGAACTAGTAATACAATTTACAATTATAAAAGTATGAACAGAATTATAAAATTTTTGAACAAAATTTATAAATGAAATCGTGAATATTATAAATATATAGTTATTTATTGATAACTTTGTACAATACTTCATAAACTCCTATTTATAAGATTAATAAACGGCGTTTATTAGCTGCAATTCATTAACAAAGTCGTAGATTTAATGTAATTTTTTATGCATTTTATAACTTTTTTTTTCAGTGCATGAATCACATCACGAAAATATCACATACTTTTTTTTTTTTTTATTAATTAGTTAGACATGTTTAGCACACTAAATATGAAATATTCATTATTTAGACTCTTTGAATATCCGAAGAGATAAGGAAAATGGAAGGAATGGGGATATAGGGATAACTATACTAATTTTTTTAAATGATGATGGACATTTTCTTTAAATGCCTGAGGGGAAAATTCATCGGGAAATACAGAGGGAGGCAATGAGTTCCACAATTTGGCCACTCTATTAAAATAGTCGTTCTGAAAGGACGTAGTTCTACAACGAGGTATTTGTACAACAAATGGATAGGATAACTCGGCAGCTCTTGTTTGTCGATTATACTGCGCACACAATGGAAGGATATTTTGAATTTCCTTAGAGGAGAATTCGCTAAAGTTATATTTATAGTAGATTGACAATTCAGTCACATTTCTTCTGTGCTGGAGTGAATCAAGCTGGTCCGTTAGTTCGGTATTACCAATCAACCGTATTGCTTTTCTTTGTACAGAGTCTAGACATTTTATTGTTGACTGACAAGCACCTCCCCAAACATGACAGCAGTACTCCATACATGGACGAATAAAGGCCTTGAAGATTAGCAGAATTTGCTCGGGATTGAAATACTTTTTACATCGACTCAAGAATCCTAATTTTTGCATTGCAGATTTAGCGAGGTTGAACACATGTTTATTCCATTTCAGGGTATTTTGAATATCCACTCCAAGAAGTCTAACTGATTCAACCTCACGCAATTCCACATGGTTTATTTTAATAGGGAAATTTTTATGTCGCTCTATTCGTGAAAGACGGCATAGTTTGGTTTTGGTGGGATTAAATGAAACAAGATTACGATCTCCCCATTCCATTATACGCTTCAAGTCTTTGTTGATAGAATCAATTAGCAGCTCTCTATCAGTGGTAACTGCAGTATGAGATCGAAATTTAGGAGATGCATGTGATGCATGCAATGTGCTGTCATCAGCAAAACTGTGGATTGGGTGCACTGTGGAAATAAGTAAATCATTAATGTATAGAAGAAACAAGGTTGGTGAGAGTGCAGAACCTTGGGGAACCCCAGCATTGGTTGTGAAAATATTGGATGTGAAACCATCTAAATGAACATGAAATTGGCGACCTGTAAGAAAACTATGAATCCATGAGACAGTAAGATGGTCTATGCCATAAGATTTTAATTTAGCTTTGAATGTCATTCAGAACTAGGAATGGAATAGAGGATCGAGTAAAATTGCTCTGGACTGATTTAACTGCCTGAAAGAAACTACGTGAGCCAGATGGGTACTCGGCGAATTTCTTTGCTTTCTTCTGGATAAACGCTTCTTTGTCCAATTCTATTTTGTGTTTACTAATATTTCTGGCTTTCTTATAGGCACTATGGGTTTCAGGTGTTTTATTAGCGTTATATGTCTTAAATGCTTTGCGTTTATTCCTCACTGCCTCATCAACATCCCACGTGAACCAAGGCTCAGTTTTAGGAGTGATTAATCGATTTGGAATAAACCGCCGCATTCCGTCTTTTATGATTTCGGACATTCTTATTGCCGATGTGCTAGGATCTTGATCAACACAACAAATAGTTCCTAAAATCACACGCAAAAAAAACATCCTGAAATCGTACGTTTTTAAATTTTTTGTACCTGTATACTATAAAGCATTGATTATATAACATTTTTATAAATAATAATTTAAATGAAGTGCTCGTATGAAATTAAATAAAGTCGATCAAGAGTAAATTCAATTTGCTACCCTGTAGGTAGCGAAATACGAAATTCTACGTCCACGCCGTGCTACCCGGGTAACGCTGACAACACAAATTTGGTGTAGTTAAGAGGGATAGAGTAAAACTACTTATACTCAATGATTCTACATTGCGTCTTAAATTAAAACCAATTATGCAACTCAAGCATGTGTTTCCATGTTAGGGGTGATTTGACTCGAGCGGCTCGCTATATAAGCGTTTAAAAAGATTTTTCTGAAAACCTTGGACCTATATCATGGTCTTATTCACAATAATTTGGGTTGAGTGATAGACTTAACCTCCCCCCCCCCCCCCCTCCTCCGTTTCCGTAAAGAACAATTTATTATAAACTCTATTCACTGGAGTCGGATAATATCGAAATATGCCTAAGGTTTCGAGTGTTAATAGCGGATAACCCTGTACGTAAGTATAGCGGATAATTCTGTTCGATCAGTTTGTTATCAGGACAAGCCCTAAACAACGGAAGGATAGAAATTTTTTTTTGCTTGTATTTCAGAAACATCTTGATTGTATTTTTAAAAAAAATCAACAATAATATTTTCGCTTTCATTTAACATTATATAAAAATCAATAGATTCAAACTAATGAACACGTTCTTCACTCGAATAAAAAGTCAAATGCTTACTATGGCTTCATTTGAATAAAATTCCTAACGTGGAAAACATTAGTTTTTTATATGATTGTTTTGTGGTTTGTCATTAAACAACTGTTTCATTGTTAAATTACCAAACAATCAAATAAGTATTGAAAATGAATGATATTTATTTTATTGTATGCAATTAAGTGCACAAAAAAAATCATTACCTTTTTTTCTATTCGTTTTATTTTTCATCTATGAACTCTGGAATAAATTCAATTTAAATTAATACGTGTTACTCTGTCAAAAGCATAAAATGTTGTATTGGTTACGTGTTTAATAAATTTTAATCTTGAAAATTTGTAATGCTCACTCGTGCATAGCTCGCATTAAGTTAACGAATTATGAAATACTTACCTGCTAAACTACTATTAACACCTAGGTCTCTCTACAACATCCAGATTGTTTATGTTATTTTTCTTTCAAAGAACGGATAACTAATTACATATTAAATTTTACCATATAATTTAATGTGGCAAATATTGGCATCATGATAAAATGTAAGAAATAAAAACAAAATAACAAGCAAAAAATATTAAAAAATTGGCGGAAACACACTAAAAGTGGAAATTGCTATAAATAATTCAGGAGTGTAGCACTCCTTCAATCATATACAAATCATTCTCTCCAACAATGATTAAAAGCTACGCATAAATTTACATATAGAGACTCATTTCTTTCAACAAGCGCAACAGTTTTGTAGTGACATTTCTCTGCAATTTACCTGGAGGAGGCCGAGTTGTTTTGATGTGCTTTTTGCCATCGCTATTATGTGATCGTTCCAGAGTAGGTCATTGGGATATGTAACGCCCAAAAAACGAACAATTTAAGTTTTTCACAATTTTGGGTTTGTAATGAAGATCTTTCATATTAACTCCTGAAGACTGGATTCACAATTTTGGGTTTGTAATGAAGATCTTTCATATTAACTCCTGAAGACTGGATTTGGGGTATTTCTTTAGGATTTTTTAAAACGGCCGAGTTCAAAGCAAAGCGTTCGGCGAACAATGTGGCTTTTCTTGCAGGGTCGGTGACGATCAAATCAACGTCAATAATTGGAGGAATAGAAGATTTGGTACCAGATTTTAAAGAACCAATGGCACTGTAAAAAGTTTTTTCAGAAATGGACATAGTTGAAAGTTTGACCGCTTTCGCTCTGTCGATTTCTGTTTCTTCTTCACATATGTGATGTTTCGCGGTTACTCATATATCAATTGCAGCGACTGGAACTGAGAAAGCGACAGGTTCTGGTTATCACACCTGTAGAGCTAAGCAATTTTCCTATGCGGAGCAATATTTGCATGCTTATTGAGTAGGAAATCGAGTCAATTTCCATGTCATATGAACGATGTTTGTGCCCCAGTAAGCGAGTTAGTTGTACGAATATGAATAAACCAAAGAATTAAGAGACTAAGGAAATGAAACTACTGTATATATACACAAAAATATTTGAAGCCGTTTTTCTCTTTTCTCCTCTCTTTTTTATCTTCAATAAGTTGTGTAATAATACAGAAACCTGTTTTATACCGGGATTGGTAGTTTTAAGTACGAATTCGCATGGGACCATATTTCAGGGAAAATCTCAAAACAAAGTTATTTAACGCATCATATTTAATAAAGCAAGATAATCTAATTTAATTTATCCAAAAAAAAAATTATATACGTAAGTCTTAAAATAAAGATGACCTTCCAAATTCCACAGTTCGCAACCATAATAATTTTAACATGCTTACGTTGTGTAATATGCGAGTCCAAAAATTTTATTACAATCTTGAATACCTAATATCCGTGAAAATGTCAGATGTACCGTTTTAGTTATTAACTCAACTGTTGAATATTGGTGTATTTTTGTATTAATTTCCAATCAACCTTAGTTGTTAAGTTACCAGCAAGTTTTCCTTTTTTTTATTATTTCCATGATATTTAATTACGAAAAGACCGTATGACAAAATCCCATTGGTTTGCTCTTCTTTGTATGTATGATAAACTACGAGAATCGTTGTTTATGGTTCAATATAATAAATAAGTCCACTTACGGTTTACCCAGTTTTTGCGCGAAACAACCTTCAACACTTTTTACTTCATCAATAATAAAAAACACTAAACAATTTCATTATTATTATAATTATATATATATATTTTTTTTCCTTTTTTTTCTGAATTCATAAATTAGTTTTACACTTAATTATTTACTTTTGGATAACAAACTATTTTTGTTTAGTAATAGGACAACCACAATACATGTATAATTATTTTTCTTTCTTTTTTTGTTTGTTTTCTTTTCTATTATTCATTTTTAATTTTTTTCTATTCTTTATTTTGAATTCACCAAAAATTAGTTCATTAAAAGGAAAATACAATTCGCATCCATAAAAACCTTAATTATTAAGATGACCGAATCGCGAAAAAATCAGACCTTAACGGTCCAATTTACTGATATCGTCAAAACAATTCCAACAAAAATTCGTGATCAAAGATCATGTTAATAAAAATGAACACAGATCATGGAAAAACACTTTAATTAATTGTTTAAGAAATATCACGATCAAAGAACTAATACAAAAACTTTGTTGGATGTTTTATATTCACGGTTTTATATCCGAAACTGGACTAATTTTTTATTGAAAATCAGTTAATAATTCTAAAAAAATGATTACAAAAATCAATTAATAACTGACTAAATAAATATTTCTCCCACGCTTATATATAATTATTTAAACGAGAAAGAACACATATGTAGATCTAATCGCTCTGGTTTTAATTCTTTCTCGGCAATTAACTAGGATGATTGGTGCTTTTAATTCAATACTAATACAATAAAGATGCTCAATTGCATCAAAAGAGAGATTAAACATTGGTAATTAAATTAATAACCCGATCAATAGGATCACTGTTATACACAGCTGACTGATAAATAGGTCAAATTTTTTTTATATATATGTTGAGATTTATTATTTACCAGTTGTTATTAAGATCAGCTGTTTTATGTTTGAAAATATATTATGAAAAGCGTTAAAAAAAAATTAGATGCAATTGTGTGGTTGGTTACGCTGAGGTAAAAAAAGAAATATTAAACAAGAATGGGTTAGAATAATACGGATCTAAATTACTGAATATTACTGATCGGATTTACTGAATTGGTGGTTCATTACAGTTGGTCTAAGTTGTCAAAAACAAAATTTGTAAACATTGCTTAGCTTGGTTATAATTTGGTTTTAATAAAATTGTTTTTAATATTTATCGTGGTGATATTTTGACGAATTTATAATAAATATAAAAAATAATAGTGATTTTATTATAATTTAAAAATAATTTTACAAAAAAATTAAATATGTTAAGTGAAAATTTTGAATGAAACATTAAATATGAAGATTATGATAATGACGTGTAAAAATTACCAAAAACACATGCAGGATGGGATTTCTTATCATAAGTAATAATATTAATATTATAATTTACTTTTCGATTAATAAGTGTTAAGTTTTTTAAACATTTTCGAGAAAAAAATGTAATCTAAAATCAATGTAAACAATAATAGAATGCTTCGGGTCTCTTATGTCAAAATTTTTTTTATGTTGTTTTTCTATTTGTTGTTTTTCTTTTCTATGTAATGGCGTCTCTTTTTTTTATATTAATTTTGGGGGCAAAAATACGCTTAAATTTGAAATTCAATGCAATTATAGAAATATTTACGGCGCCTCTACTAAAACGCAAGTGTGTTAGTAACAATTTATTGGTGTGCAAAAATTGCTTCAACTTTTAAAATCAATTTCACTTCCTCTATTCTCTTAATTCTTTGGAATAAACTCAAAGACCTCGATATTGTAAGCCTGCTTGTTTTTTTAGCACAAAAAATATCGTGAGCTTGCAGCGCCATTTTGAAATTACAACTCAATATAAAAAATATTTAAAAATATTTAATGCTATCTGGAAATATAAAAAATTGACAAAAATTTAATCAAAAACACTAATCCATTTTTTTTGCATATGGCGTGAATCAATCGAGCTGTGAATATTGACGGTTTTGATAAACTACGAAAGATCATATTACGAACAATAATCATCTCTAACTTTACTCATGAATATTGGTAAATATATGAAGTAAGTGTTGTTATTTATTTGTATGTCCACTGAAGATGTCGACATGCAAAATGCAAATGCAACCATTTTTTTAGAGCACAAGATATAGATAACAAATATAATCCTGGCAATAAATTTCGTCATTTTCACAAGAATGGACTTATTTAGAATTATTTAATAAAACTTAATCTTTTAATCATTTTAAGTCAGCCGTGCAGTATAGTATCCACCAATTCGATGAAATTTTTATCTGTTACAATAAGTATTTATATAATATAAATTATAAATAATAATAATATGTAAATATAAATATTTATCAATAATAAAATCCATAAAACCTACACTAATAATAATTAAGGCTTATATGTAACAAAGAGGTTTTTGCAGAGGCATCATTCTATGAAAAAAAACGGTAATTTTTGATGCAATTGTTCTTATCTTAAACTAAAACCAATTTAAATTTGATAAAGAAAATGTAATGTGCTTTAAACTTTTTGAATTTGGCATTTATCAGTAATTTAAATCAGTTGAAGCTAAATTTTGCTAAAAGTCACGAATTTAGTTTTGTGAGGCTTCCAGTTCAACTAGGTTCATAAAATTGTGAAAACTTGTAGTGAATGTGTGTTAAAAAAATTTGTAAACTATAGTTTAATACGTTCAAATTAAAATAACATGTTTTGTAAAACAGGTTATAATTTTATCCTTTACTCCGTATCCAGTTGTCCGACTTATATGCATATACAAAAATGTGTTTATCGTGGTTCTAGCTTGCTTTCATTGTCTTAAGTGATCAAATGTAACAATCAATTTTTTGTTGGCAAAAAAATATAAATTTTCATTAGTAGTTAAAAAATTCAATTAAAATTCAAAGAATTTTATCAACTATCGACCAAAATATGAACATGCCTTTTTCACCCACTTCATACGAAGCGATTTGTTCCAATCCAACAACCAAAACTTCAAATAAATAACTAATGTTGCATATGATTGTATTTATAGAAGTAAAACTCGATGGACAGTAATAAAATTAAAACTTTGAATGAACATCAAGTAATAAAAGTAAAATCTCGAATTTAAAGCCATATTTTATTTGCCAAATTACACTAACAATTTCATGTATCGAAATCCAAATCCAAATCTGACAAAATAGTTGGTTTTGAAAAGCCAGAATTGTATTTTAGTTCGCGTACTCAACACGTAATTTGCTAGCCATCATTTTAGGTAGATTTCATATAAAAATCTACCTATTGGTATGTGCTTCATCTCGGAATTTCGGAAAAATTTTGGTGCCAAACGACTATATATGATAACCGGAGACGGAAAATCAAAATGAAAAAAAAATTTATATATATATATATATATATATATATATATATATATATATATATATATATATATATATATATATATATATATATATATATATATATATATATATATATATATATATATATATATATATATATATATAACGATATGAGATATAATAGAATTTGGCGGCACTCTCACGGTCGCATTTTTCGACCTACACCAAAATAATTTTTTGTGTGTGTTCCGGCAAATAATGTCTTGGACAAGTTCGTGAACTGGCTATATCCGGGTACTAGTTAAGCGGCTAGAGCCTAAAATGTTGAATAATCTAGGGCGTTATAACTTCCGTTTGAATCATAATATTTTAATAAAATTTATAAATATTGAATATTTGAACATATTTCTATCATTTTTATCCAAATGACAACTTTGACGTTCCAGGTTCCTGCAAAATCAGCTGTTTTAAAAATTTTCCAATCTTTCTTGTCCTTGATCTAGCTGAAAATGTCCAAGCTCCCACTTGAAAACTTTTTTACACAAAGTTACAATATAAATCTTTCCAAAATTTAAAAAAAAAATAGTTCAGGTCTAAAGGTTGAGGCCCCAGGTTTGTTGAAATGAAAACAAACGCAAAAAGCAATGATTTCATGGTGTTTGAGTTTATGTTATTTAAATTCATCTTAGCTTTTAAGACAATTTTTAAAGTATAGCCTCACAAAATTTCAGCTTTCTAACCCAAAAGGTTCCATTTTTATAAGCAATATAATGCACCTATTACAGACAAATCTCAAGCCATTTAATACCAAAGGAAAATTATCATATGCTCTTTTGTTTGTATCTTTATTTTTTTTTCCTAAGTAAACTATGTATTTGAAAAAAGATTAAATGAGGACAAAAAAATACAACACAAAGATGATTTTAAATTAAAATTGTTTGATAATGTTTGATTATAAATTATGTGTGATGGTATAATTGTAGTTGTCACGTAGTTCTTTTGATCTTTGTTGGACGTTTATTTGATCTTTGGTGGATTTAATATGTGATGACTAATTTTAGCCAAATTAAACAAAACAGTTCCGAAATTGCATAAAGTAGTTTCGGTTAATGTATTAAATGTCTTTTGTGAAATTTGTTTGATAATTCCGTTTCTATTTGGTTTTTTGATTTCAACTAATTTGATACCTTGATTCTACTTGTATGCATATCTGTCTGATCAAGAAATCTACCTTTTTCTAGCGGATATACCTGCCGCTGGACTTTTTTATTTCTAATGTGGTTTTCTTTTGACTTTTCTAAATCAATTTATAAATTCGGGTCTGAAAAGAACAAAAAACAAAAGATGATGTAAAATATATTTGTATTACTGATATTTAAATGGCGGTTGTCTGCTTTTAAATTTGAAAAATTTCGAATAATAGCATATTCTGCAATTACGTATTGAAGTATTTATAAAAGATTCAATTAATTTGTACATAAAATAATTTTATTTTATTCATTCATATTTGCTTTCAATTTAAATTATTTTATTTTAGATAAAAGCGTCTCGTTTTTAGGTAGATTTCATATAAAAATCTACCTATTGCAATGGGCTTCATCTCGGAATTTCGGAAAAATTTTGATGCCAAACGATTATATATGATAAGCGGAAACGGAAAAACAAAAAAAAAATTAAATATATATATATATATATATATATATATATATATATATATATATATATATATATATATATATATATATATATATATATATATATATATATATATATATATATATATATATATATATATATATATATATATATATATATATATATATATAACGATATGAGGTATAACGGAATTTAGCGGCACTCTCACGGTCGCATTTTTCGACCTACACCAAAATAATTTTCTGTGTATGTTTCGGCAAATAATGTCTTGGACAAGTTCGTGAACTGGCCATATCCAGGTACCGGTTAAGCGGCTAGAGCCTAAAAAGTCGAATAATCTAGGGCGCTATAACTTCCGATTGAATAATATATTTTAATAAAATTTAAAAATATGGAATATTTGAACCTTTTTTTATCATTTTTATTCAGATGACAACCTTGGCGTTTCAGGTTCCTCAAAAATCAGCTGTTTTAAAAATTTACTAAACTTTGCTGTCCTTGATCTAGCTGAAATGGCCAAGCTCATATTTGAAAACTTTTTCTCACGTATATAAAATATAAATCTTTCCAAAATTTTCAAAAAAAATAGTTCAAGTCTAACGGTTGAGACCCTAGGGCTGTTGAAATGAAAACAAACGCAAAAGGCAATGCTTTCATCATGTTTCAGGTTATGTTATTTAAATTCATCTTAACTTTTAAACATACTTTTATACTATAGCCTCAAAAAATTTCAGCTTTCTAACCCAAAAGGTTCCATTTTTATAAGTATTATAATGCACCTCTTGCAAGAAAAATATCAAGCCATTTAATACCATAGAAAAATTATCAAAATCTCTTTTGTTTTTATTTTTTTACTATGTAACCGTTTGAAAAAAGATTAAATAAGAACAAAAAAACACAACAACAAAAGATAATTTTGAAATAAAATTGTTTGATAATGTTTGATTATAAATTATGTGTGATAGTATAATTGTAGTTGTGACGTAGTTCATATGATCTTTGGTGGATTTAATATGTTATTAAAAGTAGTTTAAACCAACTTAAATAAAACTGTTCCGAAATTGTATTGATGGAGTTAGTTCGGATAATGTATTTAATTTGGTACGATAATTTTTTTGAATTATTCTGTTTCTACTTATATTTTTTATTTAAACTAATCTGACTTATCTAATTTTATTTGGACACAAAACCGTCTGACCCCGAAATCTACCTATTTCTAGCGGATATACCTGCCGCTGGGATTTTTTCTATGATGCATCTTTTTTCATCCGCCCAATGAAATATAATATTTTAATTCTAATAAATCCATTTAAGAGTTTTTTTTTATTTATAAGGAGTTATTTTATAAAATGTTAGTTACATTATTGTATATATATAATATAAAACACAATAATTAATTCTTCAAAATTAAAGAATTCATAGTTATATAAAAATTGTCGTTAACAAAACCTTTATTTTTTAAATTTTCTTTGTTGATATTAGTAATGTCAAAAAACTTTACGAAAAAATGCACATTTTGTTTTTTGATGTAAATCGAAAAAAAAATTGATTCGTCAATAGAACAAAATTTTTTATTTACATCAATTTTTTTTGATGGATTTGGGTGAAAAGAATTCGACATAAGAGTTGTCAGAATTTCAAAATTTTGAAGTTTTGACAATTTGACTTTAGTATTTATTAATAAAAATTTAAGCATAATAATACTAAGTCTATACCACCGATTGTTTAATAGAATAATAGTTTTTTGCTATTAAACTACCGATACATTGGGTGTTTATACCACAAAGTATAGTATTATTCTATCATGTGGTATAAACGCTTAGAATAATATTGACGGATAAAATACGGCTAACACTGAAAAAACACTTTAACAAACTGTGTCAAATTTTATGTACACACATTCTTATGTACATGAGAGTATTTGCCCCCGTGGCCTCATATGAGAAAATTTCTTATGTCTCAATAAGAAATAATTTATTAATTATTGTAAAACTTGTTATTATTTAAATAGTAAAGAATGCTAATTTTATATTAGTATTTCCATTCTGCTTGAGGTATTCCCTTATTAAAATGAGAACCAATATTAAGTTTTCTTTCATAAAGGTTCGTATAAAAATATTAACATTTATGATATGTAAATGTCATAATTTCATATATTCATTATTAAAGAATGTGGTGGTTTTTAGAAACCTTGTCATAATATAATGAGAGGTTTGTTTATTAAACACAACAAAATCTAAACTGTTTATTAGAATTATTCTTATACAAATAATAAAATTTATGTTTGCACTTATTAACCGTTCTTGAGGTAAAATAGAACTTTCTCATTCCTTATAGGACAGTTTTATTTCTTATAGGACAAAACTTATGTTTGCACTTATTAATCGTTCTTAAGTCAAATTAGAACTTTTTTTATTCCTTATACTTTATAGCACTGTTTCGATTGTTTTTTGTAAACCCTTTGTAATTATAATAGAACCATGGCAATGGAATTTATTAAATTTTCGTATTCACTAAAACATATATTTATATTTAAATAAAACAAGTCAGTTTGTTTTAATATATTTTACTGTTTATTGATCAATTTTATAAATTTTACATAAATCTTATAAATAAATTATGTAATGTTTCTTATCTAATTTTACCATAGAAATTTTATTAAACACCGTTTTGAAATCCATCTTACGTTTTAATAAGATGTTGGTTTCCTCTACGCGAAATGCATAGTAATGATCATCAAAATAAAGAGTTTCTAGTTGAAATAGAATTAATTCATAAAAATTATTAGCACAATCATATACTATTTCTTTAACTTTATAAAAATATGGATAAACTCCATTATTACCAATGTTGATAATAGAATTTATTTTAATTTTGCAGTTATTGATCAGTATCCACGAGTAGTTATTATTATCAAACATTTTTCCATATTTAACGCTTGTTTGAAAATCTTTAAATGGTTCTGAATCTACGTTTGCAAATCCTAATCGATCAAAAATGGTTTTACAAATGTCCTTTCTAGAGGTAGTGGACCTAGCAATATCTTTCAATGTTTTGTGCTTTGATTCGAATCTCAAGGCGCACGTTTGCTTCACAGGACCAATTTGCTTCATTATTGTGGCGTAATGAAGCATAAAATGGTGTTTACAACGAAGAGTGGTGTTATACAATTGGAGTAATTTTGTGTGATGCTCGGTTACTAACTTCTCGATTTCATTTATAGATGAATCATCAATACTTTCTGAGAAAGCTATTTCAATAATTTTCCGAAGAATAAGAAACAATTTCCATTTAGGATCTGATTTAGGTATTAAATCACCAATAATTAAAGGTAAATACTTTGCGAAAGTTAAAGTTTCTGATGCGGAAAACCTAAGTTTTTTTAATTTTAAATGACTGTCTAAAATTTCTGGTTGTTTGTTTAAGTTGTCGTGATCTCCATAATTAAAAGTTCGTAAGCGTTCGTTCAAATTCTTCAAAGTAAAAAATTTATGAATAAAAATATAATCGAATAACATCATCGCCATTTCATAATTAAGTACACCTTCTTGAATATCATGCATTATATCAACAACATAATTTTGAGTAGCATGAAAATTTTTTAACTCATTGAATACACATTCTGCGACTATTCCAGTTGCTTGTAAAGATTCCTTTTTTAAATTGTCTTCGTATGTAGATTTATTTCTTAAAAGTAGCTCGTTTTCTTTAACTGCATACTTTGTGTCATCCCTATGCATTAAACAAAATCTACAGAAAAAGTTTGCGTTAAAACTGTCTGTGAAGCCAACACAGAATTTATTCCTTTATTATCTCCCAATATTGATGTTAATACGAAAAAATATCTCCTCTCAAAAATAACCAAACCATTACTTTCTAACTCTTTTAGTTCATCTATAACCTCTTTAAAAATGTCATTCCCAAATAGTTTTTTATCTAGACTGTTAACTAACATAACTAAAAATATATTTTCTAATTTTGATCGTATTGAAGGAGGAATAAAAGGAAATGATAAATATAAAGCACCAAGATTTTGTAATCCTGAATGTGACCCTATTGGATTATTGGTCTCAAACTCGTCAAAGTAAAGGAAAAGGGGAAGAACGGTGTCATCCACGGAATACAATTTAAGTTTTTGCTGGAAAAAAAACGATTGTATAATGTTAGATGTTATTTGTTTTTCGCTCCTCATTTGGCATCTTAAATCTTTTAGATATTGCAAACAAAAATCTACCTTTTTAGGACTATTGAAAAAGTTCAAAATTATTGTTTTTATAGAGATACATGACGCTTTCATTGGTGTGTTTTTAAGTACAATTTGATTATGAATACGAGCTGGAATAGTCTGATGGCCAATAGTAACATGCTTAGATAATTGAAAAGATTTGT
Organism: Diogma glabrata; assembly: GCA_963693315.1. Classification (NCBI taxonomy): domain Eukaryota; kingdom Metazoa; phylum Arthropoda; class Insecta; order Diptera; family Cylindrotomidae; genus Diogma; species Diogma glabrata. The sequence continues at coordinate 80,992,972 of OY856186.1, read as the reverse complement.
TGTTAGATAGCAATTTTTGCCTTTTATATTCTGTTGAAATTTTGTCATATTCTAGTAGGGATTGTTCTAGCAGTTCTTGTAGTTTTGGTAATTTAATTTCCTCATAGTCGAAAGTACTTTTAGTGAATTCTAGCAAATGATTTAAAACTGAGTTATGGTATTTAAAAAATATTTGTATCAAATTTTGTATATCAGAACGACATATTCGGGTGTTTTTATAAATTTCTGCTAGAAACTTTTCAATAGATGAAAAAAAGAATTGTTTATTATTCGCATCGATATCATACCATTTTGAACAATTAGGATCTATCATGTTATCAATTGGTTTCAATTTATTTTCACAATGATTAGAGGCAAAACTGTCATCGTCACTAATATCTAAATCAACAGAACAAGAATTAATAGGCTTCTCACAAATAAGTTTGGCTACTGGAGTTTCGATATGTTGCTTGAGGTGACATTGGCTTAAATGTTTTAAAAATGACTTCAAATTTGTGAATTTTCTAAGTGGTGAGCAAAGTATGCAGGGAAAATATGTTTCATATTTATGATACAATTTTATATGGGTTTTATAAAAAGGTGCATTTATAATAATTTTGTTACAAAAATTACATTTGTTCTTTTGTGATTTCGGCAATGAAGTCGTTAACGGTTTGATAGTTGACATCATGCTTTGTTTTTATTTTGTAAATGAACGTTTGCAAAAAAGTCCAGATTAGTTGTGATGGCTCCGGATATTTTGCATTTAATGCAAAAAATAGTTTAAAGCATATATCTATGCAACTTAAAGGTGTGTCAATATTGTATATTATGTTATTAACAATTATATAAGAAGCTGTTATTTCTTCTGGAATAGAAAAAATTATTTAGATACAATATTTACTTTTATTAGTGTTTTTAGAATACCTAATGAATCGCCAACAAATAGAATGGAAGGTTGCAAAGTTTCCCCTCTTTCTAGCAAACTTTTTTTAATAGCCGAAATTGTTTCATCAAATTTGTGCGTATCCTGGAAATAAATCAAATATATTTATTATAAATATGTAACATATATATGAGTCATAGCTGTTTTTAGTAACATCCACATATTAAAAAATAAACCTTTAAAAGTATGAAAAAAGCGTCCGAAATTTCCTTAATTGAATATTTAACTCGCCGTGCAGCTTTTCGTTTTCGGCTATACGCTAACTTTAAAATATACGGCAATAAAGCAATACCCCCTAGCTCAAAATCAAACTCGATTTTAATTTTTTTTTTACGCCCTACTTTTTTGATATTTTCATTTAACGTTGGCCAAATATCAAGCAAATTAGATTTTGCATCTGAATATAGATTATTAAAATCTTCACACAGCAAAAGATGACCATGTTTTCCTTTTAAAGATGGAAATAGATTAAAATAGCCATCAATGGTCAAATTTCCATTTAGCATTTCATTTCGGAAAATTGTCGTGGTTTTCCAATACTTGAAAATAAGTTCAACAGGTTCCGTATTTGTTTTTAAAAAGTTGAGTTCATCACGTGCAACGTTATCTTCTGGAATTACAACTGACTTCGAAATTGTAGTGGCCATCATTTTTTTTTTTAGATAATTATAGACCGCATATAGTTTTCCTGATGCTACTTTTTTAGTATGATTGTTATAGGGAATGAAGTAAGTTTCTTTTGTTTCACTTGGAAAAAGATTAATGATTTCATCGGAAAGAAAATTGAATCTATCAGTTGAAATTTGTTGATTTGTCGACAACTCCTTGCTGATAATTAAATTTGCTAAAGTATTCCGCTGAGCTTTGTCTAAATATTTATATTTCAAAAAAAATTGTTTAACAATAATGCCGTTTGCACAATTCAAAATTTCTGCCAACTTAAATGGCACATTTGAAGATACGACCTTTGAAAAAATATATAATTTAACAATTAACCTTATATCTCAAATTAAAATGCCATAAATTACCGAATAACATACGTTCTCTATATTTTCGAATGAAAACGGAATTGTAGAATACACTGTAGTTGAAGAAGAAGCTGTTGAGTCTAATGCAGTTTCCGTTGTACAGCTGAGAGTAGATACTTCAGAAGGTGTCTGCTATATATTTCCAAAATGTATATTTATGTATTATTTATATACATATATATACATATATATATATATATATATATATATATATATATATATATATATATATATATATATATATATATATATATATATATATATGTACATATATACATATATATATATATATATATATATATATATATATATATATATATATATATATATATATATATATATATATATATATATATATATATATATATATATATATATATATATATATATATATATATATATATATATATATATATATATATATATATATATATATATATATATATATATATATATATATATATATATATAAATAAATATTTATATATATATATATATGTATATATATATATATATATATATATATATATATATATATATATATATATATATATATATATATATATATATATATAATTATATATATATAATTATATATATATAGATATATATAAACAAGTGTAACCACACAACCAAACCTCTTTTCCAAATAATTTTAAATATTTGTCCCAAAATAAATTTCTTGGTCCAGCTTTCGGTATTACTGATGTTAAACTGTTATAATGCAAGTTCTCGAAACTATTTTGTGTAAATTCTTCTTCTGTTATTAAATTTGGTATCATACAAAAAAAAATATTAATCTTTATGTAAAATGTATGTATGTGAGTATGCAAAAATATGTTTGTGTAGAGCATTAAAAAGTAGTACGAGAAATATTATGCGCCAATGGAGCACATTAACTTCAAGAAAAATAAAAATAACATAATTATTCCAATTTTTAGAGTTCAAATTATTTTTCTATTTGACGAGCAAAGTCTATAACAATGTTTCGAATAATGCATATACAATATACATATAAGGTCAATGAAACTCAGGTGCCGCAAAAAAGAGTGTACAACAAAATAATTGCGATTTACGTGAATGAAAATCACAATATAAACGTTTGATATATCTCTATTAACAGTAAGCACATTGATAAATCATCTCTAAAAGTAGGAATTCACTACAACTGTTACGATGCAAGCTTCCCAGATTGCGATAACTATTATTTTGAAATATAATTTCAACAAAATCATTTAAATAAATTAAGGTATGATTGTATTCAAATTACATAGCGTATATGTATAAAAAAACATATTTTTACATAATTATATACCAATTCAATTTAATTTTTGTTTAACAAAACAGACATAACCAAACAAAAATGTCGTTGGATTTTGAGAAATATTTGTTCACTAAATTGCAAGTTTTGTCTGACTTCTTAAACTCATTGACTTAATTAATAAAAAAATATTTTAAATGCACATATTTACTACCACTTAAAACACGTGATCACCAAAAACTCTAATCATAGAAAACGTGATTACAATAAACGTAATAACAACACAACTTACCAATAAATTTTTCCAAATAATGGCTAAAACCAATTTTATTTAATTGTTCTGTTAAATATATAAGATCACTTTCTTGCATATTTAAAAACTTTATTTTAAATCACTCACAACACCAAATTTTATATGATTTACAAAACTTTTAATTAAAATAAAAGCAAACTATTTAACTACGTTGTTTATCAACCAATGTTAAAACTATATTGTCGCCTGTCGGTTTTTCTATTGTCGCAAATATTTTCATGCTTTATAAAAACGAATGTAATTTGTTATATTACATAAGACTAGTTGTCTTAAAAATGATAATGCTTATGTTATACGTTACACGATGTCCTTTTTATATTAACAACAGATTCGTTATTTATAATATAAATTATCACATCGGTTTTTAGCAAACGAAAAAAACGAGGTTAAAAACATCGGCACTAAATTGTTAATCTGCATAAGATCGACTACGCTTAATGTTAGCAACGGTCTTGATATTTGTAGTAAATTACCTCATTTTGATGTAACAGTTTATTATAATAGCATATGAAAATGGGTTAAATCGCATACGAGCAAAAGTAAAATAATATAATACTGCTTCTAAAAGTTTTATTAAACGTGTTACAATTAAAATAATAAAAAATCTTTTGCGTAGAAGAACCATTATCAAACTGTAAATGTAATTATTATAACAACTTTTGTCAGTAAATTTAAGACACAATGTTTTTTACATCGTACTATTTACAATAATATCGTAAGCAATCTGGTGTTTTATAAGAGGAGTTCTTATATATTCTTTATGATAAACATGAGATTGGATCACATGCATTTTTTTTTCAGTGAACATATTTCAAATTTGAATATAAAATCTTATCAATCGAAAAGTATTTCAACAAAAAATTATAATTTAAAATTAAAACTAAATTTTGAGTGATTTTGATGTTGCACATTCTTTGCCATCGCATGAAATTATCTTTTGGATTTAACGGTTACAATTTTTTTGAATAATATACTATTATACTCAAATCAAAAGCAAAATATCAAATAACTATCTGTCATAGTAAAAAGGTATTATTCTAACTGTTTACGTCGAAATAGTTTAATAGCATTAGCCGCTTTCCAATCGAGTGAATTGCTGAATGATTCACTTAAACTGAATTGTATTCCGGAATTTGTATGTTCCAATGGTAATATTCAGTTTTCACTGAACGTAAACTGAGCTACTACAGAACTGAATTGAATTGAATCAGCTCACGCTTTACATTCTTGTTATTTAAAAGTGTTGCATGTTTTAAAATCTTTCCTACATGAGAAAAGCTTCAGTGATGATAACAAAGCGGTGGTAACAGGTTTGATAAAAAGAACTATGTGAATTCGAAAATATTTTGATGATTGTCCTCTGGAAAAGCGTACTAACCAAGTTTAATTTTGTAAATCGAGCATTACAAAAATCTAATTTAACTGTCTCGGTGACAAAAAAACTGTTTGATTCAATAGTTACAGATTTGGAAAATAAAGATTACAACAAAATTTTTGATGAAGCCTGTCAGCTATTAAATTCTGTTCCATCTAATATTCAAACCGTAAACAATATTCAAACTCGCTCAACGTTACAAACACTCTGTCCAGAGGAACAAAAATACCATCTTGAAAAATCGTTGTTCAAGCCAAATATAAAGGCTTTGCTTTTCAATCTGAGAGAGCGTGCTAAAGTTTATGAAGATCTAGATAGCCAGTACTCGTTTATGATACATCTAAATTTAATGAGTGATGAAGAGATTGCTAATTCTTGCAAAGCAATAACCGCAAAATACCCAAAAGATCTCAATGCAAATCAATTGATTGACGAATGTCAATTTGCCAAAAATTATTTCACATTTGATAATTTAAATTATGAATTGATGTACAAAACAATGTTCAATGATAATCTTTCCACCACTTTTCCGAATATCGATATATTATTACGAATGTTTTTGTGCATGTTTGTCACTAATGTTATAGATGAACGATCATTTTCAAAAAAACTGAAGTATTTCAAAAGTTATTTGCGTAATACTATGAGTAATGATCGTTTGAACGATTTATCCATTCTTTCTATTGAAAATAAAATTTTGGACGAAATTAAATTCGATGAAATTATAGACCAGTTTGTAACACTTAAGTATGTAATTTAGGCTGTATTCTAAACCAAAACTTATTTGAAACTTATTTGTGGAGACTTGCTTATTTGAATAAGTAAGCTAAAGAGGTGACTTATTTGAAATTTTTTTTTCATAGAAAAATCTAATTTGATTGACAGTGTCATGTTTGTTTACTAAATGATTTTAAGGAATAAAACTTCTTTTTGGATCCGTAATAAAATTGATGTAATAATTTAAAATGAATAAAATAGTTTTGAAAACTCTTTTAATTGATCAAATTAAATAAATCGTTTTAATTAAATTTATTTTCGAATTTGCTTTTTGTTGCTGTCAAAATAAGTATGCTAAATCGTTTAGAATAGCTTTTAAAAACTTATTTAAAATGGCGCTGAATAAGTAAATCTACATAAATAAGTTTCAAATAAGTCGTCGTTTAGAATACAGCCTAAGTAGCAAATTTTTACAAAAATTTGCTGAAACAAAACAAAAATGTAGTTGCCAATAATTCAGCCGGTTGCATATTCCTAGATCCTGTGACGCACCGTCTTTCTTGAAGATCCACGCCCACACATAGTTATATGAAGGCTCGTTTCTTCAAGCAAACAATAGAGTCCCGTCATCAAGGATTATTTTACAGCTAAGATTGAGGGTACTACCGTTGACTGAATCCAGATCATCCGCCGCCACCCCTAAGATGTCACCTTGGCTAGTGATATCTCACCGCTATTGACAGTGGTATGTGATATCTCACGTTAACTCATCTGCCAATAGCAGGGACTGGAGTACGCGGGGTTGTCAAACCCGTAGATCAAAAACAAAACAAATTTTCAAAACAATAAAAGCTGATCCCTCCATGCAGGCTAATTCGGGGTTTAGCCCGAAATTTATAGATATACAACAATAAACAACATATTTTAATTCAAAATATAAGTTTAATTGAGGAAAAACAAATTAAAAAATAAATGTTATAAATGGTGTACAACAAATTTCAAAATACGTAGGTTACAGTTTTTGGATAACTCTTAAGTCCTGTAGGCGCATTTCTCAAATTTTGAACAGGGCGCAAAAATGTCTTGCACCGGCCCTGGATGTAGGCAATGCCTAAGGGCACCACGATTTGGGAGGCACCACGATTTAGGGTAGATCACGATCTGATCTGGTTAAGAAAGGCTAAAAAAACAAATACTTCTGTGTTATTTCGAACTATCGACCTTTTAAAAATGGTTTTCTGCTATAATGTATAATACAAAATCAATTATTTTCTGATTTCTCTATGTTCTTACGTCTAATTTTGGCTGCAATAAAAGTGTCAGTAACTTCATCGAAACTAATCGCGTCTAAGAGATAATGCATTCAATTTGTCATCGGTCATCGGTCTTAAATAGTTTTTAATATACTTTAATTTTGAAAACGATCGTCCGTCAGTTACATTGGTTACAAAGAAACAAAAATAAATTCGGAGAAGGATTTCAATGTTAGGAAACGTTGCGGTTAACCCGTCTTTTATTTTTTTTTTTTTTATTAATTAGTTGGACATGTTTAGCACACTAAATATGAAATATTCATTATTTAGACTCTTTGAATATCCGAAGATACCATGTCAACTATAAAGGAAGGAGATGAGGAAAATGGAAGGAATGGGGATATAGGGATAACTAACTATACTAATTGTTTTAAATGATTATGGACATTTTCTTTAAATGCCTGAGGGGAAAATTCATCGGGAAATACAGAGGGAGGCATTGAGTTCTACAATTTGGCCACTTTATTAAAATAGTCGTTCTGAAAGGACACAGTTCTACAACGAGGTATTTGTACAACAAATGGATCGGACGACTCGGCAGCTCTTGTTTGTCGATTATACTGCGCACACGATGGAAGGATATTTAGAATTTCCTTAGAGGAGAATTCGCTAAAGTTATATTTATAGTAGATTGATAATTCAGCCACATTTCTTCTGTGCTGGAGTGAATCAAGCTGGTCCGTTAGCTCGGTATTACCAATCAACCGTATTGCTTTTCTCTGTACAGAGTCTAGACATTTTATTGTTGACTGACAAGCACCTCCCCAAACATGACAGCAGTACTCCATACATGGACGAATAAAGGACTTGAAGATTAGCAAAATTTGCTCGGGATTGAAATACTTTTTACATCGACTCAAGAATCCTAATTTTTGCATTGCAGATTTAGCGAGGTTGAACACATGTTTATTCCATTTCAGGTTATTTTGAATATCCACTCCAAGAAGTCTAACTGATTCAACCTCACGCAATTCCTCGTGGTTTATTTTAATAGGGAAATTTTTATGTCGCTCTATTCGTGAAAGACGGCATAGTTTGGTTTTGGTTGGATTAAATGAAACAAGATTACGATCTCCCCATTCCATTATACGCTCCAGATCTTTGTTGATAGAATCAATTAGTAACTCTCTATCAGTGGTAACTGCAGTATGAGATCGAAATTTAGGAGATGCATGTGATGCATGCAATGTGCTGTCATCAGCAAAACTGTGGATTGGGTGCACTGTGGAAATAAGTAAGTCATTAATATATAGAAGAAACAAGGTTGGTGAGAGTGCAGAACCTTGGGGAACCCCAGCATTGGTTGTGAAAATATTGGATGTGATACCATCTAAGTTAACATATAATTGGCGACCTGAAAGAAAACTATGAATCCATGAGACAGTAAGATGGTCTATGCCATAAGATTTTAATTTAGCTATGAGATTTTTATGCCACACTTTATCAAATGCTTTAGAAATGTCAAGTGAAATACTGAATGTTTCACCATGGTTTTCCAGCGATTTGTTCCAGAGATGGGATACGTAGGCTAATAGATCACCTGTTGCATGACTTCTACGAAAACCATACTGTTTATCATCAATAATTCGCGACACCTCCACATAATCTATTAAATTGTAGTTAACATATTTTTCAAATATTTTAGCTAAAACTGACAGAATTGCAATTGGTCTATAATTGTTAGGATCTGTCTTACTGCCTTTCTTTGGTATGGGTTGAACGCTGGCCAGCTTCCAAGAGTCGGGAAATATTCCGGTGTTATAAGATAAATAGAAAATTTTTGTTAAAATTGGAGCTAGTTGCCTAGCAAAATTTTTAAGAATGAGGGGTGGAATACTTTCGGGGCCAGCAGATTTGTTGATATTGATAGAAAGAAGCATTTTCCGTACAATATTGCAACGAAAAATAATTGGTTTCATTTTCGTTACAACTGGGGGAATGAGTGTAGGAGAATGGGGAGGTTCCACTATGTTTGAGTTTTCTGCGAATATACGACCCAAAAGATCCGCCTTCTCTTTCGAGTCGCTCACGGGAATGTCATTCAGAACTAAGGTTGGAATAGAGGATCGAGTAAAATTTCTCTGGACTGATTTAACTGCCTGAAAGAAACTACGTGAGCCAGATGGGTGCTCGGCGAATTACTTTGCTTTCTTCTGGATAAACGCTTCTTTGTCCAAGTCTATTTTGTATTTACTAATATATCTGGCTTTCTTATAGGCGCTATGGGTTTCAGGTGTTTTATTAGCGTTATATGTCTTAAAAGCTTTGCGTTTATTCCTCACTGCCTCATCAACATCCCACGTGAACCAAGGCTCAGTTTTAGGAGTGATTAATCGATTTGGAATAAACCGCCGCATTCCGTCTTTTATGATTTCGGACATTCTTATTGCCGATGTGCTAGGATCTTGATCAACACAACAAATAGTTTTCCAAGGTGTTTCATCATAAAAGTTTCTCAGTCCCTCCCAGTTGGCGCGTTTATAGTTCCAAACGCGACGAGGATTAGCTTTAATTTGTATCGGTGATGTAAATTGCACTATTGCTGATATTAGTAGATGGTCCGATGTTCCGAGGGGTTGTTCAACTTTTGTCTTCGTAGTATCTGGTTCGTTTGTCAAAAACAGATCCAGCAAATTATTGTTATGATGTGAATTGTCTGAGATTCTAGTGGGACATTCTATCATTTGCGTCAAACCGTGATAATCTGCGAGTATCAGTTCAGCTTGTCTTCCTACGTCGTCAGTGCGCGATGAATACTTAAGCCATTCTTTATTATGAATATTAAAGTCTCCAAGAATGGCCAGTCTTGCTTTGGGGTAGTCCGTGGTAATCTTGTCTAGATTAGCCGATATTTGATCGAAAAAGGGACATCCTGGGGGAGAATTTGGGGATCTATATAATCCTATTATAAACATAGTTTCATCAACACCTGAGATCTTAAGTGCTATAGAATTATGGTGCTTAGAGTTCAACTCGTAGGCCTTAATTCTCATACATGAAAGTGAATCTCGAACAAATACACAGACACCATGCTTGTTATAAAAGGAATGTTCCAATTCGTAACTAGGTATCCGGTATTTCTCGGGATCCAACTTCGATGCTTTGCCACTAACAATTATTTCGGTAAGAAACAATATGTCAGGTTTATTTTTTTCGATGTAGTGATGAACCTCGTTTAGATTCGAATTGAGACCTCTTATGTTGGTGAAGTCAATGCTAAGCTGTTGGTTCACTCTGCGGCCTTTTTGTTGAGACAAAGACTTACCCTTTGACATTGCAGGCAAAGCTAGTGAAATTCGGCCAGGCCTAAATTTCAACACTAAACAGTACAAAAGAAACTGGGTATCTCTGTCACAAAAACACGATAGCAGATTTCATGCAACAGTAGCACGATAAAAGAAAAGCAAAAAAATGGGGACACAAAAGACACTAACAAATAAAGGGTTAAATTCTAAATTCCTAACTTTTGTCAAAAAAAAATATTTCCTAATCAACTAACTGATATTTTCCAACTCCTAAGATAAGTCCGAGGTGGGAGGAGCTAGATCATGTCAAAAAACTTCACAAAAAAAAAAATCTCAACCAATCCAAAAAAAATAACAACTAAAACGAAATTTTTTGCTTTCTGTTGCCAAGACAGATTTATGCTTTACAATAACAAATAAATTTATTACATCAAAGCAATAAAAGGTAAAATTTTACCTGCCTAACCCTTGGCAACAGTAAACACAAAATACCAAATAATTTTTTAATAAAGAACAATCTCACCAGTTATATAATTGTACGCGTCCGTTCTTCGATACTTTTATTTCTATAGACACTAACACAAACACTATAACACTTATTAGCTACTTATTAGCACTTATCAACACTTATAATACTTATTTTTATATTTTCGATTATTTTTGTTTTTTTTTTGTTCTTTTTCCTTTATAATTTAGGAGACTACTTTCTTCGTCTGACTCCGAAATAAGAATGATGGTTGTGTAGAAGGTTATGTAGAAGGACGCATGCGTTTGACCAGATATATTAATCATGCCTTCGTCTAAAAATAGGTTGTGCTTTGCTAATTCGCATTCATTGATTAGATCGGACTCAGAAACATCCGCTTGGTAAATAGCACATATTTTTTACAGGCAGCCGTTATTTGATCAATATTTAAGCTATTTAGCATTACTAAAAAATGAAAATTTTCATAAAAATCATTGTATATTTGTTTCCTTATTTTCAACTCTGTCAATAAGTTTCTTATAATTGGTAAAAAAATGCTGTCACGAAATGCCTCCTTGTTTGTACTCGTGAAAGTGTTACCTGAACGGGTTCGCGCACTATCCTGTAAAATTTCTCTCAAAGAGTTGTCAGGGAGAACATATTCATTAAAATATATCTCACAATCATTGAAAAATCCATCGAATTCTGTTTTTAACGTTTCTAAAAAAAGAACTAAGGAAGTGAAGTGTGTTACGGTAGAAGATAAATCTAAACCCATCGCTTGCAATTTGGCATTCACTAGGTTGAATTTATACAGTATCTTGAACCACGATTAATATTATTCTTAAGATAATAATACCTTTGCCTTCATTGCCGTGATTGGCAATATGTGTCGCCAGAAAGGGGTCATACTCGCAAATAAGTTCCAGTATGCCCAAATAATTGCCGTTGGTGCTTGAGCCGATTCACTACCACGGAACGAAAGACCTCTTGATGCCAAAAATTTTATGACCGAAACAATTCTGCGCAGGACTTCTCGCCAATAATTCATTTCAATCTGCTCTTGTTTTAGAAATTTCGCATCTAGTGCATTTGTTTGTTTCGCTCTGGTACGATACGCTAAATGGTTATTGGCATGATTTTTGCTAGTTTCATGCAGGCCAAAACGATAACTACATTTCTTCCAGTCATTAAAACCAGAAGTCCTGAACAATTCAATATTTTGATCAGCTGTTCCAAATAATTTGCAGGAAAAACAAAGAACAGATTGTAATGAGGGCGAAAAAATGACCCAATCTCGGTCAAGAACAGTTCCATTTGCTAGCGCTTGATATAACTCATAGAAAAGTGTCTCTGGTCATTCGTGCGCATCTCTTTGAAGTTCAAATGAAAGTTTTGGCATTTTTCTGGGCCTAAAATGCACATATAAAAAATGAATTAAATCAAACCTTTTTGGACCAGAATGATTGAAGGAATTTGAGTTCACCATCCGTATTCCATAGCGCAGCGCCTGATGAGCATGGTAACAACTCGTCTGACAATAATGAGTCGTCATCTGAGCCCAAATTCTCAAGTTGTTCACATTCATTAATGTTTTGATTTTGTTCGGGATCTGGAACAATGTTAATAGATTCATCGTTTTTACCAGTAGATCCAGTTTTGGTGTCGTTTGTATCTCCTCTCCATAGCATTTGACCCCAGTCCGGACGACGACGAGCCACTGGAGCCGGCACAAAACAAGTTTGTTATTTTTGCTATTTTTGCAAGCAATTCGGCCTGTTTTCGTTTTTTTCTTACGCTGTCTTTCTTTTTTGAGCATCACTAGTTTGAACGCGATTCATTTTTTATGTTTTCTCGATACACAACACGTAGATCACAAAAAAATGTAAAAAAATTGCATCTTTTGTCTGATACATACAAAACACAATCAATAACCAATTCTAAACGTTTAGAAACGTCAGACGCGACGGTTGCAAAATCAAAGAACTAAAAAAAAACAATGGAATGGGGATGGTGCGATACATGCGCATTACGTTTAATGATAAATTAGCCGATGCATTCAAATACACGCAGAGCGCATGCAATACGAGCCTCGCATACTAATTTTATTTGTTATAAATTTGGATATAAAATTTATATCTATATTTATATGTATTTATATTATAAATATATTTATTTTTATTTATATTATTATTTGTATTTATATTCTAAATATATAATATTATTTGTTATAAATAATATTATAGGCATTGTCAATTTATTTTAAAAAACGTAACAATTTTCATTATTTAAATCAACCACGGCGTGATCAATTTTTCTTGTTCATATTTTTCAGTTCAGTTTGTTCATGTTTTTGTTTGAAAATTATTGTGTTTGTTAAAATAAAAAAAGTCAGACAAGTGCGAATAAAATTCGCTCGTCAAGGGTTCCGTGAATGTAAAGAAAACAATATCAAAATAATTTACATAAAGTTGTGTTGTAAAGGGTTTATATTGCCAGACCATAGACACATAAAAACTAAATGGTTCATCGTAAATATCAATAGTTAATGTCAATCTCATCTAAATTGATCGAAATGATATAAAAAATATTACTTTAGGTTATATGATATCCATAGCTATTTATGGTAGCTAAGGAACGACTCAATTCTGTTAAACAACGACGAAATTTAGGGGTGGAGTGGTGTTAACGCTAAAAATAGGACTTTTTTGACAATAATTCAAAAACAGTGCATCGCAAGATTCTAAAATAATTGTAATGTTTCTTAATTTTGGTGTTCTTTCAAATGACACTCATGCGGGCCAAAAAACCTTTTTTTCACGATTCCCCACTCCTATCCCCTAAACACGTAGAATTAAAACTACTTGAGGCTTCGCTATATTTTTCGCTAAGGGTTTATCAAATTTCCTATCTCTATGAATTTTTTCAAATTTTTCTGTCAATCAACGAAGAAACGTATAGAGGGGGGGGGACCAACTTTTTGTTGCACTTTTTTGAGAATAATTCAAAAACGGTGCATCGCAAAATTCTAAAAAAACTGTATTGTTTTTTAATTTTGGTGCTCTATCAAATGACATCCCACTCATGCGGGTCAAAAAACAATTTTTCACCCTTCCCCACTCCCATCCCCTAAATACATAGAAATAAAATCACTTGAAGCTTCGCTATATTTTTCGTGTTTTTCATAGAATTATAGGCTCATCGCTTTACTAAAATTTTCAGTTCTTTCTATAGCAACAATTTTTTTGTGTTAGATTACATAAGTTCGACATTTAGGTCGGTGCTTGAAAAACAACGTATAATTTTAACAATATTTAAAATTAACAAAAGATCAATGTTTGACTTAAACAATAGCATATTAAACAAATATTAACCCTAAAATAATTGCAGGTTATCGAACTTACCATTCAATTAAAACTCAACATTTTCTAAAGTTATACAAGAAATTTATTAAACCAGTAATTATGAATGGATTACAAACGTGGATCTTAACACAAACTAACAAATCACATCAATCTGATTTGAACCTTGAGAATTTACGCCACCTTTTGGGCCCACTTATGGCATACAATACAATACAATATACAATAGATAGTAAAGGACCGTGATAATTTTGAAATAAAGTCTTCTTTCTTTGGATAACTGGTTATATTCACTCTAAAAGAGTTGCAAAATTAAGAATTGCTCTAAGAATCAGTATAAAGAATGACATGACTAAAAATGTACACGCCAGTCCCACTCGATATTGCTATTCGGGTTAAAAAAGCTTTATTTCACCTTACCATTCCTACCCTTTCAAAACGATAATTATTTGAGACTTCGGTATAATTTTCATACAAAATTTACCAAATTTCATAGCTCTGTGAATTTTTTCAAATTTTTCTGTCAATCAGTGTCGAAACGTAGGGGGGAACGGTTTGAATTTTGCACTTTTTTGTCCATAACTTAAAAACTGTGCACCGCAAAATTCTAAAAAAAATTGCATTGGTTTTTAAATTAGGTGCTCTTTCAAATGACACTCCATTCGCTTGGGTCAAAAAAAGTTTTTTTTTACCCTCTCTACCCCGGTGCCCTAAACACACAGAAATATAATTATTTGAGACTTCGGTATAATTTTCATACAAAATTTACCAAATTGCCTAGCTCTGTGAATTTTTTCAAATTTTTCTGTCAATCAGTGTCGAAACGTGGGGGGGGGACGGTTTGAATTTTGCACTTTTTTGTCCATAACTCAAAAACTGTGCACCGAAAAATTCTAAAAAAAATTGCAACGAATTTTAAATTAGGTGCTCTTTCAAATGACACCCCACTCGCTTGGGTCAAAAAAGTTTTTTTTTTACCCTCTTGACCCCGGTCCCCTAAACACACAGAAATATAATTATTTGAGACTTCGGTATAATTTTCATACAAAATTTAGCAAATTTCCTAACTCTGTGAATGTTTCCAAATTTTTATGTCAATCAGTGTCGAAACGAAGGGGGGGAACGGTTTGAATTTTGCACTTTTTTGTCCATAACTCAAAAACTGTGCACCGCAAAATTATAAAAAAAACTGCAACGAATTTTAAATTAGGTGCTCTTTCAAATGACACCCCACTCGCTTGGGTTTTCACTTTTTTTACCCTCTTTACACCGGTCCCCTAAACACACAGAAATATAATTATTTGAGACTTCGGTATAATTTTCATACAAAATTTAGCAAATTTCCTAACTCTGTGAATTTTTCCAAATTTTTCTGTCAATCAGTGTCGAAACGAAGGGGGGGGGGGGGGGGGGGAACGGTATGTTTTTGACAATAACTCAAAAACTGTGCATTGCAAAATTCTAAAAAAAATTGCAATGATTTTTAAATTAGGTGTTCTTTCAAATGACACCCCACTTGACTACATTTTAAATAGTGTTTTTACCCCTCCCCATTTCCACCCCCTTAATAAATCTAATTATGAGAATATGACACTTTTAGATATTTTTTATTAAATCTGTACTAATTTTTCTATCATTCCAAATACATTTGAAAATTTTCGATCAGTTAGGTTCGGAGCTAATCGAGTTAAGAAAACACGAAAAAAACGTCATTATTCAGAATTATACAAAAAATGGTGAGATGTAAAATTCCAAGATACATTTTTAAGGAATACTGAAATGAAGCCCTTTCATATGATACCCTACTTGAATCTATAAAAAAATCTATTTTCTCAAAGGTCTCACATCGAACCCGTGAAAACCAAACGAAAACCACTTTAATTTTATTTGTATTCGTCATTTCATGTGGACAGATTAGTTTTATACGCACCTCAAATTTCAAGTCCATAGCATTTATAATTTACGAGAGGTGCGTTCGATTTGACTGAAACAACTGAAAAAACAACAACAATTGCATTTAATTTTTCAGTTGCTTCAGTTGTTTCAGTCAAATCGAACACGGCTGAGATAATCGATATAATGTGAAAAACTCGTTTTACTCTCACCAATAGTGTTCCGTATAAAAAACGGAACCCTAAAAACTAGGAGGAAAGAAACTAATAAACAAAATAAAGAAAAATAATAAACAAAAGAATAGAAAAATAAAAAGTTTTTATATATTTTAACATGGCTGGTTTTATTTAACATTTTACTTTAGGAAATAATTTAGATGTGTTTAATTGATTTGAATAATTTTCATATTATTTGCATATAAAATTATGTGCGAAAGAAATTTTTCAGTTAATGTTATAACAAAAATATCGTTAATGAAACAGGCCCTTTCTATAATTAATTTTGGTGATGTAAAAAAATTATTATATTATTTTAATATTTTTTATTTGTCTTGTTTCATGTCCATTTATCGATATTTTAATTTAATTTTTCATAATAATGAGAAAATTATGTAAAATTAGTATAATTTTCTACACATAATTCAAATATTTAAATTTTTTGATTTCTGAATTTTGGTCTTTTAAATTGTATCATTAAAAAATGGCGAAAAAATGGACGCATCCTTTACAAACAAAATCACACTCATACATTTCCTATTTAGAACGTAAATATACGAACGCTAGCTTTATGCATAAAAATGTTTGTCGGGATCTTAGAGTATATATAAATATAGAGAGAACATAACTTTAAAATTGTATGAAGAGAGACATAAGAAATCGTGATTGCTAATATGTCATATTCAATTTCTCATTTCGCCATTTGCATTTCTGTTTATTTACAACAACCAACTATTGTATTAAATTATAAATTAAAAACAATTAAATAATTTAAAACGAAACAAAAAGTACAATCTATTATTTTTAGTTGTGCTAATTTTTATAAAATGAATGAAAATAATTACGAGAGTATTTTACATTTATTGTGTTATTTCCAGTGATTTTATAATAGTGAATATTCTATTATTTTATAATGCAAATGTGCAAATATTTAAGTTATGTATACATCCTGAAAGTATATTATGAAAACTAGCTGGCGACCAACTTTTCATTATTGTGTAGTTTATTTTTAATA
This sequence comes from Diogma glabrata, assembly GCA_963693315.1. Lineage (NCBI taxonomy): Eukaryota > Metazoa > Arthropoda > Insecta > Diptera > Cylindrotomidae > Diogma > Diogma glabrata. Next base: position 80,975,844 of record OY856186.1, on the reverse strand, counting down.
GATAAAAGATTAAAATTTATATGTTTGGTTAGAATCAAATCCTAATCTGTCATTTTCCTTATTTCTTTTTGTATAGTAGCAGTGAGGGAGAAACTATTATTTTTTTGTGGTAGGTTTTTTTCTTATAGATTTAAAAGAAACTCGCAATAATTTTACAATTTTGAATCAAATGAAAAATTTATGCACGTCTTTGGGAAGACAAACCGGTTTCTCTCTCAGAGAAATAAAGGAAAACAAACAAACAAAAAACGATTTGACAGAAGATCAATCACGATTAATATTAGTTATGGTGGTCGGTTGGTCGGGATTGATGCGAAATACATACTTCTAATATAAAAAATTTCAAATATTATATTTACGAAAAAAACGAACCTATACAAACATCGACAGCAGCAAAAACATAACAAAGATGTACCAAACCAAAAGATTTAATACGGCGTATTGCTTGATTCTATCACAAACGTATTCAATATCACTAAACATGGTTAAATCAAATATGTTTGTGATACTTATAAAAAAATGTATCAACAACGGTTGAATTGTTAATTTAAATACGGAGCGTTGGTTGATTCAATCACAAACGTATTTAGTTCCCCAATTTTCACTTAATTTTCGATTACCAATGCAACATGTTTGAATCAACCAAGATTTTTTCTTTCGGTGCATGACTGGCACAAATATCATCCTACACAATTAGTTTAATCAGTGATTTCTATAGTAGTAAGCTAATTAATTGACTTGGACACCTTTAAGAAAATGAAAATAAAATGGTTTATTCGTGATAAACGTTTTATTGAATTTTGGGAATTACGTATGCATTATGCAAGCCAAATTTTTGAAACTTTTTATCATATTTTCACAGAATTGTTACCCTTTCAACTGGTATTCAATTAATATTGTCAGGAATGTTTTTTAAATTGTTGAATTATTCCTAAATTGTGTTGGCATAAACCTTGCTTTCACCATTCACTTCACCATTTAATAAGATAGTTATGGGAAACAGATCCCTCTCTGTATAAGAAATTGGACCGTCTTGCTTAAACCACATTTTTACCAGTCCAAGGAATCCAACTCTAATAATAGTAATTTTAAATTACTTATTAAAATGTTTTGTTTTTTTGTTTTTGTTCTCATTATTTTAATAGCTATATAGAATCATATTGCAGATTTATTATATTTTTGTTTTATTTAGATTTATTTATTATATTTAGATTTATTTATTATGTTGTATTGCAGATTGTTATACTAGATTTACAACATGGAAAAGGTGTCAATTTTAGCCGACATCGAAAATATTTTGCCGGATGAAAACTCAATGGATCAAAATACAATAGAAAATAAAACAGAATTGATTTTTGAAACAATTGATACAATTTTGAAGACCGCATCAGAAGAAATTCATTTTTCACTTGCCGATTACATTATATTTAGTTTGATGCTTGCATCTTCTTTAATAATTGGAATTTATTTCGGGTTCATTTCAAAGAAAAAACAAGATAATACAAAAGAATATTTATTAGGTGGCAAAACAATGAAGACGTATCCGATTTCAGCGTCGCTTATAGCTAGGTTAGTATAACAATATCTAGATATGTAATACTATTTTATACTTTCAACAAGAAGTCATTTTTAATAAAAAAAATTTGACACAATATAACCATAGTTAAAATTAAATGATCCAAATGAAAACATTGGTCATTTAAGTCGTCATCATCAAACATGTGTGAATAATTCTAGATTGGTACAACAAGAACAAAAATAAATACAAAACAATAACAACGCCGATGGTTATGAGAAATTTTGTAGTAACCTGGAATAGTTTGGACATAAATTTTTAATTTTATTTAAGACATTGCAGGACGACAGTTTAAAAAGCTTAAACCGAATTCAAATGGGATTCTTTGACTTTGTCCGAACAACGTATAAATGGCATGTTGTGCCAGAATCAATAGACTCGAGTGACACTTTTTCATAAAAACAATCATAAAATTAGTTCATCGTTGAAACATTGAATGAAATTAGAATTTATTCGCACTTCTTGTTACTATAATATAATACTAATATTTGTTTTAGTCATATTTCAGGAGTAACGTTACTAGGTGTACCAGCAGAATTGTACGCACATGGTACTCAATACTGGGTGCATATTGTTTCAGCTCTTTTGGTATAATAATAATAGTTTTATAATTTAATCATCTAATTGCTATATTGTTTTTTTGTAGATTGCAGTTCTTTTGAATTTCGTTTATTTACCGGTTTTTTATGATTTGCAATTGACTTCTTGTTTTACTTACCTTGAAATTAGATTTGATCGAAAAGTACGTCTTACAGCAAGCTTTATATATGCATTGACCTGTTTACTATTTATACCAATTGTAATTTATGTTCCTGCGTTAGCATTTAATCAGGTAACAGGAGTGAATCTAAATGTAATAACTCCAATTATTAGTTTCGTTTGTATTTTTTATACAGCCGTTGGTGGATTAAGGTAAACACATATTTTAGTTTTTGTTTGAGTTATTATTTTCAACATTTCTTTTGAATTTCAGAGCTGTTGTGTGGACTGACACATTACAGTTTGTTCTAATGATGATCGCTATAGTTGTTGTTATGATTTTAGGAATATTATCGGTTGGAGGTTTTTTTAATGCATGGCGTATTGCTGATAATGGAGGAAGACTTATCTTTTTTAAGTACGTAAAAAAAGCATACTTAAAGTATACAAAAAGATATTCTCTAATTGTTCTAAATCTTAAAGTATAAATAAGTCTAAGGAATGGACAGGACAGGTTATATCCTATTTTACTATAGGACAAATTCCTCTGCGTTGAAAACACACTTAAGGGTAGATTAGATTAACAACTATTCCACCCTTTTTCCAATTTAATATATATTAATAATATTTTAAAATCATTTTCAGTATGAATCCGAGCCCATTCGTGCGCTCATCATTTTGGACTGTCAGTATTGGTCTAACTACAACATGGTTATCTAATTTAGGCGTAAATCAGAGCTCTGTTCAACGTTTTTTGGCTGTTCCAGATATAAAAATGGCTCGAAAATCTGTTTGGATCTTTGCAATAGGTCTAGTCGTTATAAAAGGATTCACCTGTTACACTGGACTGTTGATGTATGCCAGATATGAAACTTGTGACCCTATAACAACTGGAGTTGTTAAAAAATTAGATCAAATGCTACCATACTACGTAATGGATATAGCTGGTCAAATACCTGGCCTTCCAGGACTATTCATTGCTGGCATTTTCGCGGCAGCTTTATCATCAATGTCTACAAGTTTGAATACTTTGGCAGGGACTATTTTTGAAGATTTCATTAAACCAAATCTATTAAACGTTTCTGAAAAAACTGCAAGCAACTGGATGAAGTGTTGTGTTGTCGTATTAGGAATCATTGAATTATTACTTGTGTTTGTTGTTCAACATTTAGGTGCTGTTTTCTCGATGGCATTATCAATACAAGGATTATCTGCTGGCACCTTGCTAGGCATTTTTACAACAGGAATGGTATTACCAAAAGTTAATACAACTGGAGTTATAACCGGTGCCATCGCGTCAATGATAACAGTAGGATGGTTGGCTTATGGTGCACAATCACTTCCAGCCGCAACAACTCTGCCATTACGTACTGATGGATGTGATATTAGTATGCTGAATTCAACTTTGAACAATGTATCAACAACCTTCCCAATTCAAATTGAAGACATAAACAAAATATTTACGATTAGTTTTATGTACTATTCTGTAATTGGATTTATGATTGTATTTATTGTTGGGTATCCAGTAAGCTTATTAACAAGTAATTCTAAGGTGGTACATGAAATACTCTTAACACCTTTATGTCGTAGTAAAGAGTACAGAAAAGGGCAGAAACTTGTTGATACAATGTACAGAGAGGACTCGTATTTAGAAATAGGACAAAAACTTTTAGCTAAAAAAATTGTGGAGTAATTACTTATGTAACATAAATATAACATTATATTATCATAAATTTATATGTTTGTATGTTTATTTGATTAATAATGAAAAGCTGCTATTTCTCATCATTTTAAGGTGCAAGACGATTTTTTAAAAAAGTGTGGAACCTAGATCTCAAAAGGTATCTATTATCTTTGTAACGTCCGCTATGTTCGCCTAAACAACAATAAAACCAATTCATCTTCTTTTTCTAATTCAATAAAAGTTTATTTCATTAGTTTCAGTTCATTTTTTTACATTAATAATCATTTTAAAATTTTCTAATACTTAACGGCTAGTTAAATTTCGAATATACTATAAAAAAACAAACGAACGTACTCAATTTTATTTCCAATTCTAACGAACAGATGTCGTTACTAATTTTTGCTGAATCTTTGGTGTTACACGATTTGATTTTTGATTAGAAGATGTCAAATCAAAAATCACATTGTGTGGTTTGAATGAGTTTTCGATGTTAAAAGTTTGATTTAAATAAAAATTCATTCCGGTCTTGATTTTTCAAAAGATGACATCTAGTCAAAGTTTGTTCATGCAATCATGTTTAGAAAAAAATAAGTTCATTGATAATTATATCAAAAACAAATTTTTGTAATGTTATATTTAAACACAAAAATGTTTTATGAAAGTTTGAATAGTGTGTTTTTAATTATAAGTGTCTGGAATTAAAAATAAAATAATAAATTGATACATATCAAAGATTACGTTTGATTTATTCTAAATGTGAGGATCAAATGTATATATTACACACAAATGAACATTTTAATATCTTTATAAATAATTTAATGAGAAAATGTAAACAAGCTATAAAACTATTTAAGGAAGGTAAAGAAAAGATGTTTGATGAAAATTCTCACTATCGAAGAAATTTAACAAAATTAAGTCTGGTTTTTTCACATATGTTAAGTGAATTAAAAGCTATATTTCCAAATGGATTTTTTGCTGGTGAATGGAAAGAAAACAACGAAGGCAATCTGGAAAGGATAGAAGGCATCACATCGATTACATAGAAGATAAGTTTATTTGTTTTTATATATATATATTATTAATTAATTCCGAAGTTTAACTATTGAAATGTCAGATTAGGAATAAGTATTTTAAGAGATTCCTAAATTCAGATTTGTGTGAGGGTGATCGTTACAATCCGTAGGTTAGTTATATTTTTATTTTTTCTTGAAGTAGCAAAATTGTTGTGTATAAAAGTCCAAGCCACCTACAGTGGCAATCGCAATAACTGGCGCCGAAACAGGGACAACAACAACAATAATAACTGGCAGCCGAAACAAAGACATGGGGCTTTGTAAGGGTTTTTTTATATTTGAATTATATAAGTAAAGAATTAATGATTTTGTATATTTTTGGCGCAGTTTTAGGCGTTGGTTGTCAAACCGGTTTGGTTTGGCAAAGAAATTCATATAATATTATTATAAATTTTTGTAATTTTTGGGTAAAACCAGTATTGGTTTTTTTTGTTGACATATTTTTGGATGATGCAATTAATTTATATATGAAATTAATTGTATGTTTTTTTTGATTATGGTTAGATTTAGTAAATGTTTAGCTAGCTTTTTTCAATGCACTCATACGCGATCCCCATATTCGTCATTGGTTTAATGTGAGTTACAATTTCGAGGTATTGATTTATGTATTATTCACACTATAGAGTGGATGTCAATAGAACATGTCTCATTACAGTTCTATAAACTTTTGAACTTATACGGAAATGTTGAAATATTTTTATTTTGGCTAATATAATGTTCATTTTTGGCCAAAACGACTTCTATTGCGGTACGCCTTATTAGATTTTATGATTTGTACGGGTATTGTTTTGTGTATCTCATATATATATATATACAAAATAATTTATGTCAAACCCGAAAATCTAGGTAGGTTTCCTATTGCAACACAATTCGTTTGGCGAAAGAATTTTTTGTGGTTAAGTCATGTTTTTATGAGTTTTAGGATGTTACTAACGTAATAAAAGTTAACATTGACCGAGTTTTTCAACAATTTTGTATAAGTTTAAATCTTTCGTCACTACTTTCAAAGTATTATTGGTCTGTGTTTATAGAAGTATAATTGAAAATAATTAATTCCCATTAGCTTTATAGAGTGAGCCGGATCCAGATCAATATCTCCACATTTGTCATCATATTGATCCGCTGACGTACGTATACATATCTCGTATGAGTCCATTTTAGTTACCACTATTTTTAAAATTATTTTTTATTGCGATTAATTTAAAAAATAAGATAAATATAGAAATAATTATTTTTAGCTAACATTTATTTTTGTTTTGAATACAATAAATAAAGCGATGAAAATTTGACCTGAACAAATATATTAGAATTAATAACTTAAAAATTAGTAAGCTTAGTTTTAAATTTAAAATAATCGTAATTTTTTTTATAATGTAAATTACCAATTTATTATCTAGTCTAAAGATTATATTTAATTAATTTCATGTAAAACCTTATTAACACATATATATATGGTATTTTATAAGGTTATAAATATAATTTTTTCTCAGCGGTAGGCCTAAAAAGCCATCCATAGAGCTTCACTCTTTAACATTGATGTCGTTCTTAGATCGCCTATGGCCATCGGGGTTATGCGATCGAAGAACATTGGTTTCTTCTCTTCATTCGGCGAGGAAGTTCTCAGGGACGAGGAGTGGTGTTGCTGTGTTTGTACTTAGGTGCAAACCAGTAGTACCATTCTTTGCTCAGAGGCTTCTTCGGTGTAATGAAGAGAAGAACCAATTTATATTTTGCTTTCAGGATCAGAGGCTTCACCTCATACAAATTCAAAAAACTTTTCCATTTTTCCACTTAGCTTTTACAATAAAACAATTTTTCATGGAGTTTAGGTTTTGAAGTCTGGTGCTCGGGAGCGTTCTTCAACTTTCGCATTAGGTTTAGTTGTAATTTATTTGTAGGTTAAACAAGCACAACTGGGTTAGTAGAAATGGACCTAGTGTCTAATCGTGACAGTTGTGATTGTTTTATTAGGTTGGGGAGAAACTGTTCTGTAGAATCTGGTCGTTAGGGGCTTTTCTAGTCAGTTCTCACATGCATTGTTGGAGTGGGCTCGCGAACTCGGGAATTCAAATTTAAACAAAATGGATATTGTACCATACTTACTTTTTAAATTGTCTCCAGACGGATCTTGATTTTGGGAATCTCTTATCTTATTAAATAAAAATAAAATAAATAAAACAAATTTTTTGAAAATTAAATAAATAAAATTTTTATTAAATAAAATAATTTTCTTTAGAATTAAATAATTTTAGGTAACTAAATAAATAAATTTTTTTAAATACACACTACATCAAGATATAACTAAATATTTTTTATTTTTCTTAAAAATAAATCAATATTTCGAAGTTAAGACGGTGCATCCGATAAATAAACATTCTTTTGAATATTTTTTATTTTTCAATTTTTTAAAAAAAATAAATAAATATTTTTAGGGGTGCTATCGTCAATAAATAATTTTAGGTATATAATTAATTCTGAAATTTCAGCATATCTGAAATTAAATAAATAAATTATATTTTTATATACAATATTTTAGGAATTTTTGTGAAAGGTAAAGCAAAGATTAGGTACGACGGTGGTCTTGTTGTTCTTTTACGGAATTTGGTTTTTACAAATTTTTGTGTTTTCGAATTGGGCGTTCGTTGGTTTTTTTTTTCGTTTCTGCGTTTTTCATTATTTTTACATTTACAGCGTACTAACTTTTTTTTGTTGTTGGGAATTGGTTTTAGTGTTGTTGTTAGCGAGTTCATAATTTTACGGGTTTTACCATCAAAATGTCAAACCAAATAGACGTTGACCATCCGTTCTATGGTCTGGAACCCACCGAACTACAGATCGAATGTCTGGTTCGGGGTGTGAACTTCGGGGGGAACAATTGGGTAGAGGACTTTGCAATACCACAATTGGGTCCATCACTCCAAGCTGAACACATACACAATAGTCCAGCATTAGTACAACCGCAATTACAATTAAATTATCCATCAGTACCACAGGTACAACAACTACCAGTATATCCACCTGCTCCACTAACAGCACCACCACCATACAACCAACCTCCTCAGGTATGGCGTGACGCGGCTCCAGCATTAGCACCAGTGGAGTACCGAGGGGTTCGTGGGAACAATTTGAGTCGTTATGACTCAAATTGGGTTCCAACCTTCACAGGAGATGGTCACTCTCCTGATGTTCATGAGTTTATTCATAGAGTGGAGGCGGCTGCCAGGAGGGACCGTGTGAATTGGGACGACCTTAGGTCTATCGTTCCACGGTATCTCAAGGGGGCTGCCGACAGATACTATCTGAATTTAACTCATGAATATGAGGTGGTGACCTATTCAGTGTTAAGGGAGGGACTCCTACAAACCTTCGGTACGCTCACTGATGATAAGGCGATCTTGCGAGTTCTTCTGAACCGCAAACAAAAGTCAAAGGAGAGCGTGTACGAGTATCTGGTGGAGATTGGTTCGTTAAACCGTCGCTTAGCACGTCCATTTGCTGACCGTGAAATGCTAGAGATTGCTCGGGAGGGACTGAGTGTGGAGCTCAAAAACGCTACTCTAGCTGCTACCATACATTCAATTGATGAACTTCGGACTTTATGTCAGAAGTTTGAACGTTTGTGGTCCACACCAGTTCCGACCAGAACATCAAATTTGAGAATTAGCGACTTACAGCAGATGAATGATTATGAGGTGGATGTGGAACTAGATCGAGATGGATATATTGAAACGATGGATTCAAAACAGCCCGAAAAAAGCGACGAAAGATGTAGCGACGCAGGACGATCGGCCACCACCAACGAAACCCGAATAAAATCATCAAATACATTTAATTTCCCATCATTACATCGCACATATTTTAGACGTCTTGAACGTAACATCAGATATTGGAGGATGAGGAAATTATTTCGTAAAGCTTGTATTTCATCTATCCTTTCAGAAACAAAGGATCCTCGGCCGCGATTGACAATTAAGATTTTGGACAAACATATTTCAGGACTATTGGATAGTGGAGCGTCAATCACAATACTTGGAAGAAATTCCTTGGAATTATTGGAATCAGCAGGTACAACTTACCGTAAGTACACTTCGTGTATTCGTACGGCAGATAGTACTGCAACTAAAATTTTGGGTTACATAGAAGTTCCAATAACCGTGAATGGCTCCACTAAACCAATGCGGTTCCATATAGTTCCTGGATTACGAGAAGAGCTCTACCTGGGCATAGATTTCTGGGAGAAATTTGGTATTGTTCCTTCTTTTGTTAGTGAACTGACTCGTACAGAGCCAATAACTTTAAATACACATAACCTCACCACTGACCAGCAACATGAACTGGATATGATCAAGGATTCTTTCCCGTCATTTGAAGTGTCTGGGCTCGGAAAGACTTCTTTGGTTGAACATGTCATCGATGTTGGTGATAGTGCACCTGTTAAACAGAGGCACTATCCCACATCGCCGGCTGTTCAACTAAAGGTTTATGCCGAACTCGACCGAATGCTTCAAATGGGCGTGATCGAAGAGAGTAACAGTTCTTGGTGCTCGCCAGTGGTTTTGGTACAAAAAGAATCTGGTAAAAACAGATTATGTATTGATAGCCGTCGTGTCAATTCACTAACTAAAAAGGACGCTTACCCACTTCCCTTGATTGATGGCTTACTAGGTCGTCTAAATAGCACAAAGTACATTTCCAGTATTGATCTCAAAGATGCTTTCTGGCAGATTCCTCTGGCAGAAGCATCTAGAGACAAGACAGCCTTCACAGTGCCTGGTCGTCCATTGTATCAATTCCGGGTTATGCCCTTTGGATTGTGCAATGCTCCCCAGACAATGTGTCGGCTAATGCACAAAGTGATACCACATCAATATCACGAAAATGTCTTTGTTTATTTAGATGATCTATTGGTAGTCTCTTCCACGTTCCAGGAACATATGGAATTGCTGTCCAAAGTCTCTTCATTGTTAAGAGCGGCTGGGTTAACAATAAACCTCAAGAAAAGTAAATTTGTTCTGAGAGAGGTGAAATACTTAGGATTTTTGGTTGGTGAAGATGGTCTTCGAACAGACCCTGACAAGGTAAGAGCTGTAGCAGAGTATCCAGCTCCATCTACAGTAAAACAAATACGTAGACTATTGGGAATGGCTGGTTGGTACCAACGTTTCATACCAAATTATGCAAGCGTGGTATCACCGATTACGGATCTATTAAAGAAAAGTTCTGGGAAATTGAAATGGACATTGGAAGCGCAAGCTGCTTTCGAAAATTTAAAACGATTGCAGACTACAGCACCAGTATTAATTAACCCTGATTATAATAAAGAGTTCTTTATTAGATGCGATGCGAGTCTGACAGGGATAGGTAGTGTACTGTATCAGATCGACGAGGACGGACAAGAGCGTCCGATAGCCTTCATGTCGAAGAAATTAAATAGAGCTCAAAGGAATTATTCAGTTTCTGAGCTTGAATGTCTTGCGGCAATTCTTAGTGTGAAGAAATTCAGGGGCTATGTTGAAGGTCACCGATTCACAATTGTGACTGATCACTCAAGTCTGAAGTGGCTTATGTCACAGAAAGACTTGAGTGGTCGTCTGGCTAGGTGGAGCCTAAAACTCCAACATATGGATTTTACCATTGTCCACCAAAAAGGTACCCAAAATATAGTCCCTGATGCTCTATCTCGTCTTTATGACGATACACACGAGGAATTGACGGAAGCATTAACACATCACATTAACGACATTAAACTCGACAATGAAGGTTATCGGCACAACGAATATACGGAGATGATAGCTAAAGTTCAATCATCACCAAAGGACTTTCCTTCAGTCAAAGTCGTGGATGATAAGCTATACATTCGTATTGAGCCAAGACCTGATGCAATACCTAACGATGTTCCTGTGTGGAAACTCTGGGTACCAAAACCGATGACTTCCAACATGATTCAGAAACATCATGATGATAGTACTGCTGCTCATGGGGGTGTTAAAAAGACTTTAGAATTACTTCGACGTCTTTATTATTGGCCGGGCATGGCGTCACAGGTACACAACTATGTTGTGTCCTGCGACACATGTAAACAAACAAAAGCCACGAATCAGATATTGCGTCCTCCGATGCAATATCAATTCGAAACAGCACGTCCATGGCAGAGAGAGTATATAGATTTTTTGGGACCGTACCATCGTTCTACACTTGGGAATACGGTGTTATTGATAGTTCTGGATCATGCTACGAAGTTTGTACTACTGAAACCACTTGGAAACGCAACTTCACCGAAGGTGAATGCTTTTCTAAGGAATGAAGTGTTTCTTACATATGAGGTACCAGAGTTTCTACACAGTGACAATGGCAAACAGTTCACTAGTAGGAACTTTCAAAGTCTTTTGTCAGATTTCGGCATTAAACACATTAGGACCGGTGTCTATAGTCCTCAAAGTAACGCGTCAGAGCGGGTCAATAGGTCAGTTCTAGCAGCAATTCGAGCGTTCATTAAAGGTCAACATACCAAGTGGGACTCACAGATTGGTGAAATCGCTTATGCACTGCGGGCTGCAGTACATTCAGCTACCAAGTACTCACCGTACTATCTATTATTTGGTCAACATCCAATCTCGGATGGACATACTTACCAATTGTTGAGATCACTACACCAGCTTGGTGAAGATGCTGGTGAGGAATTAGAACGCTCTGATCATTTGACTCTGCTCAGGAACCGGGTTCAGCTAAATTTAAAAGCAGCTTTCAAAAAATCGCAACATCAGTACAACCTGCGATCTAAACTACGGACTTTTCAACCACAACAACGTGTGTTTGTACGGCAACATCATTTGAGTGACGCTACAAAAAAATTCTCGGCAAAATTGGCTCCAAAGTTCTTACCTGCAATGATTAAGACTAAGATTGGAAATGTACTCTACGAGTGCACAGATATGAGCGGTAAGAGTCTTGGAGTCCATCACGCGAAAGACATCAGGAAATGATGTCTTTTCGTTAGGTAGGGTAGTTCCTCCGTCTGATTGTCCTCGCTGTGGTTCACACCTCCCGGGTCATACTTACTGGTTGTATCGGGGTGTCCATAGTGCTGACGTTCGGATGGATGGTCGGTCTCAGTACTCAGTGAAGTTCCTAGGGACTTCATGAGTGTTGGAACCGGTCATCGGTCTTGACGCCAGTGAATGTGGGTATCTCGATCCCAGATACAGATTAGTTGTTGGAAGTAGTTCGGTGGTTTCTGACGTAGAGGGGGTGACGACGTTTTTGTGATTTCAAGGGTAAATATCTTGATTTTTACCTTGAATTCATGGTGTAACGTCCGCTATGTTCGCCTAAACAACAATAAAACCAATTCATCTTCTTTTTCTAATTCAATAAAAGTTTATTTCATTAGTTTCAGTTCATTTTTTTACATTAATAATCATTTTAAAATTTTCTAATACTTAACGGCTAGTTAAATTTCGAATATACTATAAAAAAACAAACGAACGTACTCAATTTTATTTCCAATTCTAACGAACAGATGTCGTTACTAATTTTTGCTGAATCTTTGGTGTTACACGATTTGATTTTTGATTAGAAGATGTCAAATCAAAAATCACATTGTGTGGTTTGAATGAGTTTTCGATGTTAAAAGTTTGATTTAAATAAAAATTCATTCCGGTCTTGATTTTTCAAAAGATGACATCTAGTCAAAGTTTGTTCATGCAATCATGTTTAGAAAAAAATAAGTTCATTGATAATTATATCAAAAACAAATTTTTGTAATGTTATATTTAAACACAAAAATGTTTTATGAAAGTTTGAATAGTGTGTTTTTAATTATAAGTGTCTGGAATTAAAAATAAAATAATAAATTGATACATATCAAAGATTACGTTTGATTTATTCTAAATGTGAGGATCAAATGTATATATTACACACAAATGAACATTTTAATATCTTTATAAATAATTTAATGAGAAAATGTAAACAAGCTATAAAACTATTTAAGGAAGGTAAAGAAAAGATGTTTGATGAAAATTCTCACTATCGAAGAAATTTAACAAAATTAAGTCTGGTTTTTTCACATATGTTAAGTGAATTAAAAGCTATATTTCCAAATGGATTTTTTGCTGGTGAATGGAAAGAAAACAACGAAGGCAATCTGGAAAGGATAGAAGGCATCACATCGATTACATAGAAGATAAGTTTATTTGTTTTTATATATATATATTATTAATTAATTCCGAAGTTTAACTATTGAAATGTCAGATTAGGAATAAGTATTTTAAGAGATTCCTAAATTCAGATTTGTGTGAGGGTGATCGTTACAATCCGTAGGTTAGTTATATTTTTATTTTTTCTTGAAGTAGCAAAATTGTTGTGTATAAAAGTCCAAGCCACCTACAGTGGCAATCGCAATATCTTGTCCACGTGGACGTAGTGTAGAGTAGTAGTTTTGTAAATACGAATTTAGGATGAGTGTTCACATGGCGTTGTAAGTCGATTGCTGCGCTTTTATTGAAGAAATTTTAAAACTAGTTGACAATCGTAAAAATTTATTATATGGCGCTAAATCGTTGTTTTGATGTATTTGAAGAAATTTTAGATTTGTTCCTGCAAATTTTAGTTTTATTCCTGAACAGTTTCAAAAACAAATTTTCATTTTACCTCTTATCTTATTTTTATTTTCTCTATCCTTTTATGAAACGATAGGCTGTGGGGTCATATTTTATACAAGAGAGGATTTATTGATCAGTTATGCATTCTTTAAAAAAAAACATGAAAACAAAAGAAAAAGATTTTCATCCATCAACACCTTAGAACGCATGTTGTTGTGAGACTTCGGTCCTTAAAAGTGTTTATGTAATGTTGTGGCACATATTGTAATTCCCGATACAAAGCACATGAAAACATGGTGACAATCTATCAAAACTAGCTATACGCTACGCTAAGAAAGTGTTTACATGGTTCGTAGCTAAAAATCTCTACTTCACTTCGCAGATTTTGAATGGAGTTCATAGCTCCGTTGTAGTTTTAGCTATGTTCACCCGGCGGTTTTTCGAAATACGCTACACCCCACGTGAACAAGATATTACTCTCAGTTTGATAAACGTAATTCCCAAATCGCCTTCTGGATTCGATGACTGATTAATAAGCAACAACACCTGGTTTATTTAGTACTTCACAGCTTTATTGTTTCACAACAGGAAAAAAATTTGCAGACAATATTCTTTAACAAGAAAATTCAACACCAGTATCTAATAGGTACATATAATAGAATTTTTATGCCAGCGAACACGAAATTTGTTTGTTATGCGTATATTGATTTGCACATGCGCGAATATTCAGTGTCTCGATTAACATATGAAAAAAAAACAGGGTTGTGCCGTAGACAAAATAGATTACTTTACATGTATAGATTACGCATAGATTACGTGTAAATTACGCGAGGTATTTTCGTGTAATCTATAATGTAAACTATTAGGTAATCTATTTAATTGATAAGTGCATTCTAAACTTTTTTAGCAATAAAATTAACTTTTTTTCAAGATCGCAAGATTTTGTTTTTGACAATATTGTTACGTTTTTCCAAACTTCCTTCGAATTGGCCTAACTCACAATTCGATAAACGCAATTCCCAATCTCTTTCTGAGTTCGATCACTGATTAGTAAGCAAACACACCAGGTTTTATTAAGTATTCAACACCTTAATTGTTCCACAACAACAGGAAAACAATACAGCAAACAATATTCCCAACTAGAATATTCTTCCAACAGCTTCGAAACTACAACGGTTTATTGTAGAAATTTCCAGTTCACAACGTTCAAAATAATACACAAAATATTTCTACTCAATAAAACTTATAACTTTATTACACTTATAACTTTACACAAAAACTAATTTTAAATATCACTTTTATAATTTTAACTTCACTGTCACACGTTTTAAATAAAACTAATTCCACTTTACTGTCGCAGGTCTAAAATAAACTAATTAATAAACTACAAGAACCAATTTTCTTATATACCTTCTGCAATACTTCTAGATAATTCGACATCACTTTTCAGAAACCTTGAGAAAATATTAGAATATTCGATTATTTTACGTTATGTTGATTTGATTCATAAAATCGTTTATGTTGACCCTATTTCTAGGAAGAGATAACAACAACAATATTCATTTCATTAATTTGATTGTTGTGTTTTGTTGATTTTATTTTCCTGGAAGTGACCGTAATCGTCTAGATTTTTCTAAATCGTAACAATATTATTGATCATGTCTTTTGCGAAAACATCGAAAAAAATTTTCAGTAGGGATAATACATTAATTCAACATATTTCTTCTTAAATCAAAATTAATAGATTACACCATATTTACATAGATGACATAGATTACATTACATAGATTACATACAATGTAATCTATTTTAGATTACGCGTAAAGGAACAACCCTGAAAAAAACTAATGCGGTCCCATTCAAATGGACAAAAAAACCCATAAAATTAATAAATTACTATTGAAATTCAACCAAATATAATAGAAAACCAAAAACTAGTAAAAATATTAATGATTTTGTAGGGAATATAACAAAATTTTGATAATTAAAAATAATTATAATAAAAATAACGACGCATATGTAAACAAATATCACAACAAACAAATGGTACGAACTAGAAGTAGAAATTAAACTAATATAATTATTTTGGAAACAAATTTATCCCAAAATAAATAATACATCTCTGTTTTACTTTTTGTCTCATCTTTTATCTCTTGCTGCGTCCTATCTGTCAAAAATTCGCTGGCAAAAAAATTCTACTATTCTATCGGTATTATGTCGACTATGGTCGATGTAAAGAATCATCAAAAAGTACGTACCAAATATTTGGTAGGATGATTTGCTACGTATCAAATTAGTTACGTAGCAAATAGGCACTATTTTTACGGTGTGAACACTAAAATTTGGTACGACTTTAAAACAAAAATAAATCAACATAGTAGAATTTTTTTGCCAGCGAACCCGAAATTTGTTTGTTATGCGCATATTATTTGCACATGCGCATATTGTTTGCACATTCAGTGTCTCGATTAAAATATTAAAAAAAACTATTGGGGTCCCATTGAATTGGACAAAAAAAACGCATAAAATTAATAAATTACTATTGAAATTCAACCAATTATACTAGAAAACCAAAAACTTGTAAAAATATTAACGATTTTGTAGGCAATGTAACAAAATTTTGATAATTAAAAATAATTATAATAAAAATAACGACGCCTATGGAAACAAATATCACAACAAACAAATGGTACGAACTAGAAGTAGAAATTTAACTAATATAACTGTTTTGGAAACAAATTTATCCCAAAATAAATAATACATCTCTGTTTAACTTTTTGTCTCAACTTGCTGCGTCCTATCTGTCAAAAATTCGCTGGTAAAAAAATTCTACTATATTTTATAAATATATATTTATGTTTCATGTGACTTTTTTGCTGAAATTAAAAGTAAAAGAATTTTAGCAAGAATATAATAAATGTTTACAGTTTTTTATAAAAATATATATGGAAATTCTTTTTTTCTAGCCAAAAAACTAACAATGAAAAATACGCGTTAAAAATTAATATGTCATACCCAAAGAATTAAGAGACTAAGGAAATGAAACTACTGTATATATACACAAAAATATTTGAAGCCGTTTTTCTCTCTTCTTCTCTCGTATTTGTCCATTTTAAGTTGTCAAAAAAAAACATTGGTTTGGTTATAATCTGGTTTTAATAAAATTATTTTTGTTATTTATCGTGGTGATTTTGACAAATTTATAATAAATATAAAAAATGCTAGTGATTTTATTATAATTTAAAAATAATTTTAAAGAAAAATTAATATATTTAAGTGAAAATTTTGAATAAAACATTAAATATGAAGTCGTGTGATAATGACGTGTAAAAACTACCAAAAACATATACAGGATGGAATTTCTTATCATAGATAACTAATATTGATATTATAATTTACTTTTGGATCAATAAATTTTAAGTTTTTTAAATATTTTCGAGAAAAAAAATATAATCTAAAATCAATGTAGAATGAAATAATAAAATAATAGAAATAAAATAATAGAATGCGCCCATTTTAAATTGTCAAATTTTTTTATTTTGTATGTCAAATTTTTTTATGTTGTTTTTCTATGTAATGGCGTCTCTTTTTTTTATATTAATTTTGGGGGCAAAAATACACTTAAATTTGGAATTCAATGCAATAATAGAAATATTTACGGCGCCTCTACTAAAACGCAAGTGTGTTAGTAACAATTTATTGGTGTGCAAAAATTGCTTCAATTTTTAAAATCAATTTCACTTCCTCTATTCTCTTAATTCTTTGGTCATACCTTTAATAAGTGCTTACATCACGGTATCAAATTTAAAAAGTATGATGGTGAAAATGACTATGTAGCAAATTAGATACTGGCGTAAACTTAGTGTAAGTATACATATACCATGTTTCCATGACCGAGTTAACCGGGATTATCTCGGATTATCTCGTCATGGAAACGGAGTTTTCGTTAAATTTCTTAACTCACCTTAACTCAACGAAAGTAGCGCGATTAGAGAAGGTTAACACAAAACAAAAAAGTAAAAATGGCGTCGCGAGATTTTTGGAGTGAAGAGGAAAATAAAATTTTAATTGAAATTATTCAAGAAAAAAACTAGTAAATTAATAATAAAAAACATTAGTAAAATATCCAGTTTTTCCGTCGTAACCAAATCTCTTTTTGTATTTTTCATTTAATGTCATCACTTAATGTATTTTAATACACAATTTTTGCTAACTCCAAGAATTTTTATATTATCATGGAAACGATACGGATTAGCGCCGCCATGTTTTTAACTCAACGAAACTCTTAACTCGAGTTAACTCTTACTACGTTTCCATGACAAATGTTTTTTATTATTAATTTACTGGTTTTTTTCTTGAATAATTTCAATTAAAATTTTATTTTCCTCTTCACTCCAAAACTCTCGCGACGCCATTTTTACTTTTTTGTTTTGTGTTTGTTTTTTGTTAACCTTCTCTAATCGCGCTACTTTCGTTGAGTTAAGGTGAGTTAAGAAATTTAACGAAAACTCCGTTTCCATGACGAGATAATCCGAGATAATCCCGGTTAGCTCGGTCATGGAAACATAGTATCTGTCATGGAAACGTAGTAACCCTCTAAGAAAAATGTTACGAAAACGTAAGGAAAGCGAAGACATATGTTAAAATATATAACAAAATTTGGAATGTACAAACAAATGAAAAAACAATCGGTATAAACAAGTATATAGTAGTTTTCATGTAACTAATTGGCGCTGTTCTTCATACCAATGTTTGACAGCCTTAATTAACGATGAGTAGCGCTATTTTTTATTAATTGTTGTTGTTATATACTATCATTTGGTATTGCAATACGCATCATTCGTACTTGACTAGAAAAAAATTAATATTTATTGTGAAATTTAATTACTTTAAAAGAAATATTTATCGCGAAGTTTATTAATTTATTTATTGTTGTATAAAAGTGTAGCGGAATTCGAATAAATAATTATCGTGAATGTCTTCTATAAATTTTGATTAACAAATACCTGACAACTAATTAAAAATGTCGACTGGAGATTCGAAAGCTCCAGTGCGGACTGTTAAAAGGGTGCAGTTTGGCATTCTGGCTCCTGATGAGATTGTAAGTATAATAAGCTCATATCGTATATCAATTTTTTTTAAGCTACTTACTTAATTTTGGACAATTTTAGAGAAGGATGTCTGTTACAGAAGGTGGAATTCAATTTCCGGAAACTATGGAAGGAGGTCGACCTAAACTAGGAGGATTAATGGATCCACGACAAGGAGTTATTGATAGAAACTCTCGTTGTCAAACTTGTGCTGGTAATATGACAGAATGTCCTGGACATTTCGGACATATTGATTTGGCAAAACCAGTTTTTCATGTTGGGTTTATAACAAAAACAATGAAAATATTGCGGTGTGTCTGTTTTTATTGTTCAAAACTACTTGTGAGTCCAAATAATCCTAAAATTAAAGAAATTGTAATGAAATCAAAAGGTCAACCCAGAAAACGTCTAACCTACGTCTACGATTTGTGCAAAGGTAAAACTATTTGTGAAGGAGGAGAAGATATGGATTTAACAAAAGAAGGAACACAAGTAGATCCAAGCAAAAAACCAGGACATGGCGGTTGTGGTCATTACCAACCTAATATTAAAAGAAACGGCTTAGAAATGGTAGCAGAATGGAAACATGTTAACGAAGATTCTCAAGAGAAAAAAATTGTTGTAAGTGGAGAACGGGTTTGGGAAATATTAAAACACATAACAGATGAAGAATGTTTTATATTGGGAATGGATCCAAAATATGCTCGTCCAGATTGGATGTTAGTCACAGTTCTTCCTGTGCCACCGTTATCAGTTCGACCAGCCGTTGTAATGTTTGGTTCTGCAAAAAATCAAGACGATTTAACACATAAGCTTGCCGATATTATAAAAGCCAACAATGAATTGAAAAAAAATGAAGCATCTGGTGCTGCTGCACATGTTATTTCAGAAAATATTAAAATGTTACAATTTCATGTAGCAACATTTGTTGATAATGATATGCCAGGTTTACCTCGTGCTATGCAAAAATCTGGAAAACCTCTTAAGGCACTCAAGACTAGATTGAAAGGTAAAGAAGGCCGAATTCGTGGTAATTTAATGGGAAAACGTGTTGATTTCTCCGCACGTACCGTAATTACTCCAGATCCCAATTTGCGAATTGATCAAGTTGGTGTACCCCGATCGATAGCTCAAAATTTAACATTTCCCGAACTTGTTACTCCATTTAATATCGACAGAATGCAAGATTTAGTACGTCGCGGTAATTCACAATACCCAGGAGCTAAATATATTGTTCGTGAAAATGGCGAACGTATAGATTTACGATTTCATCCGAAACCAAGTGATTTACATCTCCAATTCGGGTACAAAGTCGAGAGACATTTAAGAGATGATGATTTAGTTATTTTTAATCGTCAACCAACATTACATAAGATGAGTATGATGGGACATCGTGTTAAAGTATTACCTTGGTCAACTTTTAGAATGAACTTAAGTTGTACGTCACCGTACAATGCTGATTTTGACGGTGATGAAATGAATTTGCATGTACCACAATCAATGGAAACTCGTGCTGAAGTAGAAAATATTCATATAACTCCACGGCAAATTATAACACCACAAGCAAACAAACCGGTTATGGGAATTGTGCAAGATACGTTGACGGCTGTCAGAAAAATGACGAAACGAGATGTATTTATAGATCAAGAACAAGTTATGAATATTCTAATGTTTTTACCCACTTGGGATGGGAAAATGCCATTGCCATGCATTCTTAAACCAAAACCATTATGGACTGGCAAACAAATATTTACCTTAATTATCCCAGGTAATGTCAACATGATACGAACACATTCAACACATCCAGACGAAGAAGATGAGGGTCCTTATAAATGGATTTCACCAGGAGACACAAAAGTCATGGTAGAACACGGCGAACTAATTATGGGAATATTGTGTAAAAAGACTCTTGGTACATCAGCTGGATCATTATTGCATATTGTATTTTTGGAGTTGGGGCATGAAATTGCAGGAAGATTTTATGGTAATATTCAAACGGTAGTAAACAATTGGCTATTGTTAGAAGGTCACAGTATAGGTATTGGAGATACAATTGCCGATCCTCAAACGTATCAAGAAATTCAACGCGCTATTAAAAAAGCGAAAGAGGATGTCATTGGAGTTATTCAAAAAGCGCATAATATGGAATTGGAACCAACACCAGGGAATACTTTGCGTCAAACTTTTGAAAATCAAGTAAACCGAATATTAAATGATGCTCGTGATAAAACTGGAGGCTCAGCAAAAAAATCTTTAACAGAGTACAATAACTTAAAGGCTATGGTCGTTTCGGGATCAAAGGGCTCAAATATTAACATTTCGCAAGTTATTGCTTGTGTGGGACAACAGAACGTAGAAGGAAAACGTATTCCATTTGGATTTCGAAAAAGAACTTTACCACATTTTATTAAAGATGATTATGGTCCAGAATCTCGAGGTTTCGTCGAAAATTCATATCTTGCTGGTTTAACACCTTCTGAGTTTTATTTTCACGCTATGGGAGGTCGTGAAGGTTTAATTGATACTGCTGTGAAGACAGCTGAAACGGGATATATCCAACGTCGTTTAATAAAAGCTATGGAGTCCGTCATGGTCAATTATGATGGTACTGTACGTAATTCAGTAGGGCAACTAATTCAACTGAGATACGGAGAGGATGGGTTGTGCGGTGAAACAGTAGAATTTCAAAATCTACCAACTATTAAACTGTCGAATAAAGCATTTGAAAAACGATTTAAGTTTGATGCATCCAATGAAAGATACTTAAGAAAAATCTTCACTGAAGATGTTATTAAAGAACTAACAGAATCTGGCTATGTTATCCAAGAGTTAGAAGGGGAGTGGGATCAACTGTGTCGAGATCGTGACGTACTTCGACAAATCTTTCCCTCAGGCGAAAGCAAAGTTGTATTACCATGTAATCTACAACGAATGATATGGAATGTCCAAAAAATCTTTCACATTAATAAACGAGCTCCGACTGGATTAAGTCCAATTAAAGTTATTCACGGTGTCAGAGATTTGCTACAAAAATGTGTTATCGTTGCTGGAAATGATCGAATTTCAAAACAAGCCAATGAAAATGCAACATTACTGTTCCAGTGTTTGGTTAGATCAACCTTATGTACAAAATATGTTGCGGAAGAATTCCGACTAACTAACGAAGCCTTTGAATGGTTGATTGGAGAAATTGAAACCCGATTCCAACAAGCACAAGCAAATCCAGGTGAAATGGTTGGAGCCCTTGCTGCACAATCGTTAGGAGAACCAGCCACACAGATGACATTGAATACCTTCCATTTTGCTGGTGTGTCTTCGAAGAATGTAACTCTAGGAGTACCACGTTTAAAAGAAATTATTAATATTTCTAAAAAACCAAAAGCTCCGTCACTAACTGTATTTTTAACGGGTGGTGCAGCGCGTGACGCTGAAAAGGCCAAAAACGTTTTATGTCGTTTAGAACACACGACTTTACGTAAAGTTACAGCAAATACTGCTATTTATTATGATCCCGATCCACAAAGAACTGTAATCGCTGAAGATCAAGAATTCGTAAATGTTTATTACGAAATGCCCGACTTCGACCCAACAAGAATTTCACCATGGTTATTGCGTATTGAGTTGGACCGTAAAAGAATGACAGACAAAAAATTGACTATGGAACAAATTGCTGAAAAAATTAATGCTGGGTTTGGTGATGATTTAAATTGTATTTTTAATGATGACAATGCAGAAAAATTAGTCTTGCGAATTCGCATAATGAATGGTGAAAATAATAAATTTCAAGACAACGATGAAGAAAATAATATGGATAAAATGGAAGATGATATGTTTTTACGTTGTATTGAAGCTAACATGTTATCTGATATGACGTTACAAGGAATTGAGGCAATCGGAAAAGTATATATGCATTTGCCACAAACCGATAGTAAAAAACGTATTGTCATCACAGAAACAGGAGAATTTAAAGCCATCGGTGAATGGTTGCTCGAAACAGATGGAACATCGATGATGAAAGTTTTAAGTGAAAGAGACGTTGATCCAGTTAGAACATTTAGTAATGACATCTGTGAAATTTTCCAGGTAATTTATTATAATTAACGGTTCGTAACATAAATCTTTAAATAATCTGTTTCAGGTATTGGGAATAGAAGCTGTAAGAAAATCTGTTGAAAAGGAAATGAACGCCGTGTTGCAATTCTATGGACTTTACGTAAACTATCGTCATTTGGCATTGCTTTGTGATGTGATGACGGCAAAAGGTCATTTGATGGCTATCACTCGTCACGGTATTAATAGGCAAGACACTGGTGCTCTTATGAGATGTTCGTTCGAAGAAACTGTTGATGTATTAATGGATGCTGCTTCACATGCCGAAAATGATCCAATGAGAGGTGTATCGGAAAATATAATTATGGGTCAACTGCCTAAAATGGGAACTGGCTGTTTTGATTTATTGCTTGATGCTGAGAAATGTAAACATGGAATTGAAATCGCAACTCTTTTACCAACAGGAATGTGTGACAATGGTCAATTTTTCGGTGCAGCTGGAACCCCAAATTCATCATCAAATATGACGCCATGGAATGGATCGCCTAACTATGGTCCATGTTCACCGGGAAGTACGTATTTGTTTGTCTACCAAAATATTTGTTATTTTATTTGAATTTATATTTTTCAGCTGTTGGTGGAAATACTCCAGCATTTTCTCCATTCAGTCAATCTGAGTCATCATTTTCACCAAACTATATTTCCAGTCCAGGGTCACCGAGTTCACCAGGAATTATGTCACCATCTTATACACAAAATGCATCTCCTACATATATGCCGAACAGTCCAGCTTATCATTCTTCTCCAATTTATTCTCCAACAAGTCCTATTTATTCGCCGACAAGTCCTTTATACTCGCCATCGAGTCCAAATTATTCACCGACTAGTCCAAATAAACCAGCAAGTGGTTCGCCATCCCCAGTATATTCTTCATCAAACAAAAGTGGAGGATATCCGTCAACACTAAACAGTACTTATTCACCATCATCTCCAAGCTACTCACCCACATCCCCAGCTTATTCTCCAACTTCACCTTCTTATTCCCCATCAAGTCCTTCGTATTCCCCAACCAGCCCTTCCTACTCTCCAACTTCCCCTTCATATTCGCCAACATCCCCCAATCTTACTCCGAACTCACCTGTTTATTCACCAACCAGTCCTTCATATTCACCGCAACCAAATTATTCTCCTTCAAGTCCAGGTTTCTCGGTCAGTCCTTCATATTCACAAATGAGCTCGTCTCATCCAAGTAGTCCACAGAATCCAGGAAATTCTTCATATTCTCCAACGTCACCACTATATTCTCCAAACTCCAATCAGGACAGCAGCTATCCATCATACACGCAACAAAACTATTCGCCATCTAGCCCAACTTATTCACCAGCTGCACCCACCGCATACAGCCCTAACAGTCCTACAAGCCCTTCAAGTCCAACATATTCTCCAAGCAGTCCAGGTAGTCCTGATGATTAGGCTTATTGTATAACTATTTTTATGTAATTTTTTTAAATATGTAGTTGTCTTTCAACAAATTTATCAAATAGTTTTTAATTTAATGCAAAATGTAATAAACAATATTATATAAAATAATTAACCATGTGTTCGTCATTACCACTTATGCAAAATTCGGATTTTAGCAGGACATCGAGTTTCAGTTGGTACCATACACCCTGCTAATATTTTTTATTTGCTTTGTTGTTTTAGGTAGATTTTTTATAAAATTCTAACTGTTTCAATTTGCCTAATCTCGGCATTTCTTTAAACAAAATAATATATTGTCATTTGTTACTATTATCCGTGTTCGATTTAACTGAAAAATTGAATGCAGTTGTTGCTCTTTCAGTTGTTTCAGTCAAATCGAACGCACCTATATATGAATATGTGGCAATAAATTCCCATATTATTTGAAAAGTTTAATTCCTGCTTTTTTGAATGGAGAGAAAAGTTGCCTGGAAAAACGATGATTGTGGAAAACTTTTATAGTTATTTATGTATCAAGGGAATTATAAGGATGTTAATTCCCGCGGGAAACGTTTCCGAGGGTTAGTAAGTTTCACAAGGTAATTGACATCTAATAATTTACGTGATAATAAACTATTTTGTTTTACTGATATATTATGAGTCGTTTAGACCTTAGTTACCGAAATAATAATGATATTCTTAATTCCCAAGGGAATTATAATACAATTTGAAGTAAAATAGTTATTTAGGTATCAAGGGAATTATGAGGATGTTAATTACCGAGGGAAACGTTTACTAGTACGTGGTTAGTAAGTTTCACAAGGTAATTGACATCTAATAATTCACGTGATACATAAATAATTTTATATTTTACTACCTAAAACATTTATTAAACTAAAACATTTATTTTTATCAAGTATTTGATAGCATGATTTTTCGTTTTAATTGATCAAGTTAGTTGTTTTTCATTTCAAATTGTATTGCTGGGTTATTGTTATTCGTTACTATGGCTTTATGTAAATAATGTTGTTTATAAAATAAACAAAACAAAAATTTATAATGAAAACTAGGTCTATTATGAATCCATAACTCCCTCTTATAATTCCCTTGGGAATTAAGAATGTCGTTATTATGTCGGTAGCTAAGGTCTAAACAACTTATAATAAATCAGTAAAACATAAAATAACTAACTTGATCAATTAAAACGCAAAATCATGCTATCAAATACTTGATAAAAATAAATGTTTAGTTTAATAAATGTTTTATAGTAAAAAATAAAATTATTAATGTCATTCGTTTTTTAATTATTCTTAATTGTTTTTGTTTTTCTATAACAACTCTATTTTGGTTAATTTCAATTTAATTAAATTATAATTCGATATTAGAATAAGAAATGTCACTTATATTAATTTTACGTTTTTGAAAAACCTGGAGTCTAATTTGTAATTTTAAAATAATCAAATATGTTTAATTTAGTGTTTGGTAGTAAAAATAATTCCTCTCAAATTTATCATTGCTAACATTAACTAACAATGCTAACATTGCCAAATGTAACATAACGTTTAATTTTTACAATAAATAAACAAAAAAACTATTGTGTAAATAACTTGATCAATAAAAAAATACCAGTAACTCTGAACCTATGGAATAAAGATGATACCCTTGTAAAAAAAAATGATAGAAAACGATAAGGGACAAAAATCTCCTCACTTGACGGAGCAATTGCTCGAATAGGATGAACTTCATTCGTCCTATTCAGTAGGTCTTGAAAGTGGCATCGCCACACTGCCAGCACATCATGTTCACTTATTGTAAGTTCGTTGTTTCCATTTTTGATGGCTGAAAATCTTTTGTCAAATTTCGCGCATTGACAAAGCATTCTTTCGAATTTTCGTTGACCGCATGTTGGTTGATGTTTTCGATGCAGCTCTTCAAGTGTTCGCGTTTCTTTTTCCGTAGGAATTTTGCTGAAGCTTTTCTGGCGCATAGATGATCAGTTTGGGTGCTTCGGGTGTCCCTTGTTAACCATTTTTCTCGCAGTTTTTGTTTTGCTCAAAGCTTTCACGGCACTCGTCATCAAACCATTCGTTACGTGATTTCGGTGGTCGTTTTCCGAATGTAGTTTGTGCTGCGGATATAATGGTTGATTGAAGCGTTGGCCTGAAGAAGAATGGCTTCTTGTATGTTTAATGGCATCTCAGACAGGATGCCATGCTCTTCTATGCTTTGCATTACAATTTCCTGATATCTATTCAGTATTTCCAGGTGTTTAAATGGTTTGACATTCCAGCGCACGGTCATTTTTGCTTATCTATTAAATGTAGATGATAACTTGCACTTGTACTTAAAAATGACAAGCATATGATCGGTGTCCATGTCAGCACCTCTGATGATCGAACGCCAGTTACACTTGTAGAGTGTTTCTTAGAAATTATGACGTGATCGATTTAATTTTCCGTTCTTCCGTCATTTGATTTCCACGTTGCCTTGTGAATTCTCTTATGAGGGAAAAAAGTGCTAGATATTACTAGATCTAGCCAGCTCAGCTATGCGAAAGCCGTTATTGTTACTAGTATGATACAAGCTGTTAGGGCCGATGTGTGTTTTAAGTTCTGCACTTCTACCAATTTGAGAATTGAAGTCACCTACCACGATTTTTATATCGTGCCGTGGGACATTATTAATGACTTCTTCGAGTTCTAGAAAGAACAGATCTTTAACGTCATCTGCTTTGTCTTCAGTATAGGTGCATAAACATTGATGATCGTTACATAAAACTTTTGCGTGCGGATTCTCATTGTGCATATCCGCATATTAATTGGGCAAAAGTCGATAACATGTTGATTCACGCGACGATGTATGAGAAAGCCAACTCCGAATTCCCCTCCGTTTGCATGACCGCAATAGTAGAGAGTGTATCCCTTGGCTGTTTCGTGGATTCCACTCTCTGGCCCCCTTAGTTCTTGTAATGTCACTATATCTAGTGTGTAGCTATTGATTTGGTTTGTAAGTTTTAGTAGATCTCCTGGTCTTCTAAGGCCTAGCACGTTCCAGGTTCCCATTTTTAAATTGTAGTCCGGGTACAGTTTCCGAGGTCGTTTTTGAAATGAGTCCGATGTCAGTGTACAGGGGTGTTAATGGGGTGTTAGCCCTTCGCCGAACCCAAATTTTCGTGAATGGGTTCGTTCTGTATCTTAAGGTCACCAGAAACAACCTTTTTACACGTTTATATAGCGAGCCGCTTGATCCAAGAGACGCCCGCTCCAAACCGCCCCTAAAATGAGAAAAGACGCTTGTTACACGTTCATATAGCGAGACGCTTGATCCAAGACAGATATGTTGTGTTTCGTAACTGCAAGTCCAAAACGAGAGTGCTAAGACAAGGAGTTCCTCAAGGAGGAGTTCTCTCACCGTCATTATTCAATCTCTACCTAAGCAGTTTGCCTACTCCACCAGAAGGAATAACCATCACGCATCACGTCATATGCAGACGACTGCACAGTGCTTGCAACAGGAAATAACCTGCAACAACTCACAAATATCCTGAATACCTACTTTAATATTCTGAATGATTGGTTTAAAAGCAGAAAACTAAAGCTTTCCACTGAAAAGTCTACATCTACACTTTTCACCACATGGACGAAGGAGGTAAATTCAACACTAAGCATCTGCATAGACAACATTCTTATTCCCACATTAAAAAATCCGAAAAATAAATATAAATTCTTGCATTGATGATGGATATTTATATCCGAAACGCGTCTGAAATTTATATTTTTAATAAAAGTTGTTAGAAAAATAATATTACTTTTAATTATTAAATTTAATAATTGATTAATTAAAAAAATCCGAGACTGTTGGGTGCAACATTCGACCCACTGCTTTAATTCATCGCTCATGCACAAGAAATAAACTCAAGATTGAAAAACAGGAATAACGCATTAAAAGTACTAGCGCGAAGTTCATGGGGCAAAGATAAAAACACGATCATAACAACATACAAAGCAATAGGAAGACCTATTTTAAATTATGCTGCACCCATATGGACCCCCCAAGTTGCCAACACTCACTGGAATAAGTTACAAACAACACAAAATGCTGCCTTGCGAACCGCAACCGGATGTCACCTGATGGCTCACCGAGATCACTTGCACGAGGAAAGTAACATATTGCCGGTCCGTGAACATAATGAAATGCTAACCAAATAATATCTATTGGCCTGTCACAAAGAGCAACATCCTTGCAATGACACCTTAACTACGATCGAACCACCTAGAGACATAAGGAAGACAGCAAGATGCTTTCTGCAAGATGTCAGAGATAGCCAGATTACTGGTAACATAGACGAATGTACATATAGAACTGGCTTAAAAACACTCCACACCAAAACGGTTGAAAATACAATAAAGAATTCTATATTCCAAATCGTGTTTTGAATGGAAAGCCACCAAAAGTAGCTGCCGAAGAGGTCCAACTACCCCGTAGCACCAGATCCATCCTAGCTCAACTGAGATCCGGTTGGTCACGCATTCTAAACAACTACATGAGCAGAGTTGAACCTGAAATTATTGACAAGTGTCCCGCATACGAGGACACGCCACACCATGTAGATCACCTATTTAATTGTCCTGCAAAATTTACAAATTTGACGAAGGAAGATCTGTGGTACCGCCTAAGGGCAGTAGCAGAGTTCCTGAACCTGGACATGGAGCCGGAGGATTAGCACCAAACACGTCGCTACTACAACAACAACATCCAAGACAGACGCCTGCTCCAAGCCGCCCCTAACATAGAGAACTGACGCTTGAGTTGCATTGGTTTTGTGGCGCCAAATGAAGTTTAGAAGCTGTAACAAAACTATGAATCCGTAAAACAGTCAAATCGAGAGCTATGACGCATAAGATTTTAATTTATCTATAAGATTGTAGATTTTGAAGATTTATTGCATGGCAATACGTATTAAATTTTGTTTCAGTCGGAGAGTTTGTTGTCAAAGACGGAAAAAAATACGCCTATAACTCGGATACTCCGGGTCAACCCCAACGAGGTGATCATTCTAGTTAAATCCCAGTTTAGAGTTTAAAATTATTAAATTAAAATATGAAATTTGTCTTTTGTCTCGTCATATTGAAATTTTTGAAATTCATTTAAATCCAAATCATAAATATTTATTTTATAAATTTTATTTTAAAATAATACCTATTCTGATTGTTTTCCACTTTTCATACTATAAAGTAAATAATTGGTATCGGTTTGCTTGCAAATCAGAGTTTATATTTGGTTTATATTTCATAATGCCCGGCCGGGTATTATGAAATATAAACCAGGTACCCAATACCCAGCTTTGTGATTTTTTAGGACCCGGTACATCACTAATATTTTACATAGATTATATAGAACAGAAGTTGAGTAATTCTAAAAATTATTTATGAAATTTTTTATTTTACTACAGTTGGACAATTTTAATTTTCTTATCCAGTATTGATGACGATATATAATTAATAATAAGGAATATTTTATCCATTTAAAAATTTGTATGATATTTATATAAAATCTTTTGAGTGATTTACCATGATTATTTTATTTAACTAATTAAATCTATAATAAAAAAATGTATATAACATTTCTATGTACTCTAAGAATTTATTATTATACATATACACTAGAGGGTAAAACTTTAATGCCGTAAGTGGAATTTTTATGAATAAAAAGGAATAATTTTAATGTTCTATAAAAAATAGACAAAAACAATAAGAAATAAATATAGCGTCCACGTTGAACCCCGAACCTTTCTCATAACCCACTACATCGACAATGACGAAACGTTTTTTATGTTCTAGCTAAAATACATTTTACATATTATGCTTAATATATTCTTTTCAGATAATTCAGTTGTTTCAATCAAATCGAACCTTGTTTTGCAAAGAAAGAATATCAATTTTATGAATTGTTTCTTTAATTTCTAATCAATAGAAAATATTTAAAAACAAAGAAAATTATGATTAAAATAA
The DNA here is from genome assembly GCA_963693315.1 of Diogma glabrata. Lineage (NCBI taxonomy): Eukaryota > Metazoa > Arthropoda > Insecta > Diptera > Cylindrotomidae > Diogma > Diogma glabrata. Next base: position 80,945,600 of record OY856186.1, on the reverse strand, counting down.
AAGTTAAGATGCCGAAGAAAGGAAACTTAAAAAACTCCACTCCGCAAGCAAAGCATAAACTAAATTGAAATTTGAAGAGAAAACACTAATAGAAATTTTAAAAATTACGTTTATGTTTCGTTTTTTATTTTTCTTCTTTCCCTACCGTATACTATTCAGTCGTCTTTCCTATGGTATGGCTACGCTTTTTCGTTTTTTGTGTACTATATATATGATATAAACATGTATTTTTATAAAACATGTTATTAATTTTGATGACAAAACAATATTTTTCAAGAATTGTCTAACTTCATTGATTGATTGATTTGACATAAGTTTAACACTTTCTAAATTGGTTAAGGTGATCGGTTGATCTATACACGTTTTTATATAACCTTCTGCAAAGGGTTTGTCAAAAACAGGCATTTAAAAAAAACAGCTGTTTTCTGTTTTAGATTTAAAAAAAACGGTTAACACCTGTTTTTCGTTTTTTGTATCGACCGACAAGTACTATAGTTAGAATTTTACTGAAATTTTCTAAAATAATTTTAAACACAATATATTTTCAAAATTCAACAAAATTCTTGTAATATTTATTCATTTGTATTTACTAATTCGTACAAGCTAATTTTTTTTGTAATAAAATTTTAAAAATACAAGTGCATTTAACGATGTGTCAGACAGGCGTGGACGAATTTTTGTACAAAAGTTTGTACAAACTGAAAACACACGTTCGACGTCTGTTGAAGTTGGCTTGATACTGAGAATTCCATCGAATAATTTTTGCAAATTTGCAGTTCTCTTTCCCGTGTTTTTGAATAAGATGAACTCTTGTTTCAGCCATTTGAAATTTCCTGTTGCTGCAGTTGATTGTATTAAATTTTCTTTTTGTAGCAATAAATTCAGCTCATCTTTCAGCGAGATATTAGTGGTTGTCGGTTGACTAGTTTGGACTTCAAAATTTTGTTCATTCTCTGAAATATCAACTTCGTCAACCCCAAACAGACGTGATGCTAAATTTGCGGCGAAAGAGATTGTATTTTTAGATGGAATAGGAAGGGTCTTTTAAACATCTTAGGAGATTCATAACATCAGTATTCCATCTTTCATTTGTGCGTTTTTTATGTTCTCGTACAACTCCAAACTAATGCTGCTATTTAAATTTGATATCTGATTAAGCATAAATCCGACTACAGTTTCAGCAGTTAATAATGCAGAGGCTTCATGACTTAATGTTTCAACGGCAAGCTTGATTGGTTCCATGGCATTTTGCAGCATCAAAAAAGCATTAAAGTCTATTCGGTTGATAATATTCAGTGAATTGAGTTCAGAGAAAGCTTCAAAGAGACAGCGTTTTGTCTTTATCAATGGGGCAATCATAATTGGAATAGAATTCCAGCGGTGTTTCACATCCAAATGAAGTTCGAGTTCATTACCAAATTCAGTGATTACTTTAGACTGGAAAATTTGATTTTAGACTGTAGAATTTCTAATGAACTACACTATATCTCGTGCATTTTGTAACGTTTCATTAACATCAAAAGCATCATCAAAATTATCACTTTCATCTGAATCATTGGAATCCACTTCAACAACGGATTGCAAAACACTATTTTTTTATACAATGAATCGCCAGACACCCAAATGAATAGCATGATTGAGGCAATACTGGTCAATCACCTTCATAATTTTCATAAACTTGTAATTAATTGCTGCACCATCTTGCGTAAAACCAACTATGTCCTGTACATAATTTATACCAAATCCTTCCAAATGAGCTTTAACTTTTGACGTCATTGTTTCTGCATTGCATGATCCAAAAATACGAACTAAGCCTATCTTGTAGGTCTTCTTATCTTCGCCATCATGTTAATTAATTCCAAAATATAACTGTAGTATGTTCATCTACTGTCATGCTTAACTTTATGCCTTTCTCAGTTTTTGACTTGATCTCTTCAACCATTTTGCTTTTCTTTTCTTCAAAATCTGAGTGAATCAACTTCATTACCCGGGTTTCGTTTTGCGGCAGTTTAAATCCATCTCTTTTGATTGAGTCCTGAATGTACTTATTTCTAGTAATCGCTCTGATTGAAATTCCGTCTGTTGCCATATCTGAGATGATTTCCTTAAGACTTTTACGATTAAAAAATCCGGCATAGTCTTAGCTTTCTTTTCTTCAATAGCTTGCTTTTTAATTTCTTTACTTGGAGCTGCGGTGCAATTAATGCCATGTTTACTTTTCAAGTGACTTTTCAAAGTTGTTGTTGAACCTCCTGAGCACTTAATAGTATTACTGAAACGAAGACAAATCGCATCAATTTCGTGTGTGACAGGATTCTTTCGTTTTGTAGCATAATTCCATACTAAAGACATGGTTTTAACCTAGAATTAATAAAAATATTTTAGAAAATTCAAAATTATTTAAATTTAAAAGAAATATTACTTACCTTATAATGTTATTATTGTAAAATATCTTCAAAAAATATTTTTTTACACTACAAATGTAATTAATAGAAACTAAAACAGGCTAACTGTGGGTCTTCACGTAACATCTACAATCGAGTTATACAAGAAATCACAAGTGAAGACTACTTCTATCAATGTCATAACATTTTTCATGATATTTTTTTCTACAAGAATTGTAGAAAAAATTATCAGTATGATTTTATGATAATTAAAAAAAAAAGGCGATTTGATTGTTTATCTTCAAACATTTAAAATCCAAAGCATATTTTATATATTATTTATATTTAAAATTCGTAGAATATATGTTTTTGAATACACAGTTATAATAAAATTATGGAAGAAAACAAAAGAGAAGTTAAAGTTTTACAAACAAACAAAAACGATGTTTTTATCCGTCAAAATATTTCAGTATGATATTTTGTAATACCAACAACCATCTTTGATATTTCTGTTGCATTTTTATCAATATCATTGACATGATATTTGTCACGTGAAGAGGATGTATTAGCCGTTAGTCACCTTACACAAAGCAAAAATACAAAAAAAAAACAGAACTGTATAAAATAATAAATATTCTTCATACCTAACCTTCTTTTTTCGGTGAATTCTTTTTTCGGTGAGTGAAATTCAAAAAAATAAATAAAAATAAAAACAAAAACAGAAAAAACCGTTGTTTTCTGGGTGGTTATTTTGTAGCGTTATCTCACTAGGTGAGATAAATAGTGAGATAAAAAAATTATTTTTAAATGATTTCTTTTATCTAATATAATCGATCAAAAACAAATATTTTATCTCACTTTTTATCTCACCTAGTGAGATAACGCTACTTTTTTTGAAGAAAAAAAAACAGCTGTTTTTCTGTTTCTGTTGACCGGTTCGACAAACCCTACAGTTCTGCAACAACTCTATTATTTAATTGCAAGTGACATTTTGTTATCAAGTTAGCTACAGTTATTATATTTAATTTTTGTCGGGCTAAGTTTACATACATTACACTTAAGGGCATATCGACAGACGTAACTACAACTTTTAGTTGTAGTCACAGTTTTTTCGAAATTGATGTTCAAAAGTGGTATTTTTAAACCACATTAAAACTACGAATTTAGTTGAGATTTTGATGGTATTTTTAAACGTAGCTTAAATCTATAATTTTTCGAACACACAGCAATAATTTTAACTTTATCGTCAGACGTTTAAATTAAAACTAATTACTAATCTACAAAAGGCAATTGCTTATATACTATTCTGCTTAATTTCTAGATAATTCGAGGTCATTTTTTCGAAACCTTGAGAAAATGGTAGAATATTCGATTACTTGACGTTATGCTGATTTGATTCATAAAATCATTCAATTTTATTTATTGTTGACCCAAATTACACGAAATACAACAGCAACACTGTTCATTTCATTAATTGGTTTTTGGTGTTTTGTTGTGATTTGATTTTTCTGGAAGTCACTGTAATCGTCTGGATTTTTCTGTAATCGTAACAAAATGTATAAATTACACTTTTGTATTATTTGACAACGTGTTGATTTGAAAAAAATCTTTTATCGAATTTTAACACACCCTCTTCACGTGACAGATATCATGCCAATGATAATGATAAAAATGCAAAAAATTAAGAGACTAAGGAAATAAAACTACTGTATATATACACAAAAATATTTGAAGTAGTTTTCCTCTCTTTTTTATCTTCATTCGTCCATTTTAGTTGTCAAAAACAAAAAAATGTAAACATTGTTTGGCTTGGTTATAATTTGGTTTTAATAAAATTGTTTTTAATATTCATCGTGGTGATATTTTGACGAATTTATAATAAATATAAGAAATACTAGTGATTTTATTATAATTTAAAAATAATTTTACAGAAAATTAAATATATTAAGTGAAAATTTTGAATAAAACATTAAATATGAAGTGTGTGACAATGACGTGTAAAAATTACCGAAAACATATACAGGATGGGATTTCTTATCATAGGTAACTAATATTGATATTATAATTTACTTTTCGATTAATAAGTGTTAAGTTTTTTAAATATTTTCGAGAAAAAAATGTAATCTAAAATCAATAATCAAATCAAACAATAATAGAACGCTTCGCTCTTAGGTTGTCAAATTTGTTTATGTTGTTTTTCTATGTAATGGGTTCTCTTTTTTTTTTATATTAATTTTGGGGGCAAAAATACGCTTAAATTTGGAATTCAATGCAATAATAGAAATAATTACGGCGCCTCTACTAAAACGCAAGTGCGTTAGTAACAATTTATTGGTGTGAAAATTACTTCAACTTTTAACATTAATTTCACTTCCTCTGTTCCCTTAATTCTTGGCAAAAATGCAACAGAAATATCAAAGATGGCTGTTGATGTTACAAAATATCATACTGATAGATTTTGACAGATATAAAAAATCGATTTTGTATGTTTGCAAATCTTTAACTTCTCTTTTGTTTTCTTCCATAATTTTATTATAACTATATATTCAAAAAAATTCTACGAATTTTAAATATAATATATAAGATTGAATAGAAATATAATATTAAGATATATAATGTATTCACTAGGTTACCACCTATTGTCAATGTGATTTCATTTGTTTACGTCGTATTTCAAAACAAACTAGAGTTTTTTCTGTATTTTGTTCTTAAAGCATTGAATTGTGATTCAATTTTATACAAATTAGTATTTAAACTGTTTTTTTCACAACAATTAATTGTGATTATATAGTTACCCTGGTTAAACATTCCAATTGAAACCAATTGAAAAAAATGAATTGGATTAATCGGAATTCTGCATTGGGAATTTTTAATTAATTCCTATTCAAAAAATCTATTTCCAATACAATCCTATTCATTCCTGTTAAATATCTCTATTTCATTTTTCAACCGGAATGGATAGGAAATTTATATAAATAGGAATTAATTGGAAATTTCCATTGCAGAATTCCGATTAATCCTATTCATAATTAATTCAATGAATTATTTGTGATATTACATCACTCCGATGGAAATAATCCCATCATGAATAATAAGACTGAATCTAACAAAATATGGTGTGCAATTTATGAAATTTTTTTGCTATCCACAAAATTGTCGATCGATCTAGTTTCGAACCGATAAGAACTTTTTATTACACTTTAAAAAAGTATATCATTCTCATCAGGGCTAGCCGACTAGATACACTACCAAAAAAATTTTTCGCTATATAAACCTAAAATAGGTCACTTCTCTAGCGAAGTATAAGAAACCAAAAAACTTTCATAAACATATGATATTAGATTCAGGTTTAGTCAATTTGTTTCTCTAATTGATCACTATTGTTGTTATACTCTAACCAAGTTAGAATTGGATAACAAACTTGTATCGGTAAGAAGAAGATGACCGTCTTCACTTGTGTCTATCGACACATTATCTACAATTAATTCAATGAATTATTTGTGATATTACATCACTCCGATGGAAATAATCCCATCATGAATAATAAGACTGAATCTAACAAAATATGGTGTGCAATTTATGAAATTTTTTTGCTATCCACAAAATTGTCGATCGATCTAGTTTCGAACCGATAAGAACTTTTTATTACACTTTAAAAAAGTATATCATTCTCATCAGGGCTAGCCGACTAGATACACTACCAAAAAAATTTTTCGCTATATAAACCTAAAATAGGTCACTTCTCTAGCGAAGTATAAGAAACCAAAAAACTTTCATAAACATATGATATTAGATTCAGGTTTAGTCAATTTGTTTCTCTAATTGATCACTATTGTTGTTATACTCTAACCAAGTTAGAATTGGATAACAAACTTGTATCGGTAAGAAGAAGATGACCATCTTCACTTGTGTCTATCGACACATTATCTACAATTAATTCAATGAATTATTTGTGATATTACATCACTCCGATGGAAATAATCCCATCATGAATAATAAGACTGAATCTAACAAAATATGGTGTGCAATTTATGAAATTTTTTTGCTATCCACAAAATTGTCGATCGATCTAGTTTCGAACCGATAAGAACTTTTTATTACACTTTAAAAAAGTATATCATTCTCATCAGGGCTAGCCGACTAGATACACTACCAAAAAAATTTTTCGCTATATAAACCTAAAATAGGTCACTTCTCTAGCGAAGTATAAGAAACCAAAAAACTTTCATAAACATATGATATTAGATTCAGGTTTAGTCAATTTGTTTCTCTAATTGATCACTATTGTTGTTATACTCTAACCAAGTTAGAATTGGATAACAAACTTGTATCGGTAAGAAGAAGATGACCATCTTCACTTGTGTCTATCGACACATTATCTACAATTAATTCAATGAATTATTTGTGATATTACATCACTCCGATGGAAATAATCCCATCATGAATAATAAGACTGAATCTAACAAAATATGGTGTGCAATTTATGAAATTTTTTTGCTATCCACAAAATTGTCGATCGATCTAGTTTCGAACCGATAAGAACTTTTTATTACACTTTAAAAAAGTATATCATTCTCATCAGGGCTAGCCGACTAGATACACTACCAAAAAAATTTTTCGCTATATAAACCTAAAATAGGTCACTTCTCTAGCGAAGTATAAGAAACCAAAAAACTTTCATAAACATATGATATTAGATTCAGGTTTAGTCAATTTGTTTCTCTAATTGATCACTATTGTTGTTATACTCTAACCAAGTTAGAATTGGATAACAAACTTGTATCGGTAAGAAGAAGATGACCATCTTCACTTGTGTCTATCGACACATTATCTACAATTAATTCAATGAATTATTTGTGATATTACATCACTCCGATGGAAATAATCCCATCATGAATAATAAGACTGAATCTAACAAAATATGGTGTGCAATTTATGAAATTTTTTTGCTATCCACAAAATTGTCGATCGATCTAGTTTCGAACCGATAAGAACTTTTTATTACACTTTAAAAAAGTATATCATTCTCATCAGGGCTAGCCGACTAGATACACTACCAAAAAAATTTTTCGCTATATAAACCTAAAATAGGTCACTTCTCTAGCGAAGTATAAGAAACCAAAAAACTTTCATAAACATATGATATTAGATTCAGGTTTAGTCAATTTGTTTCTCTAATTGATCACTATTGTTGTTATACTCTAACCAAGTTAGAATTGGATAACAAACTTGTATCGGTAAGAAGAAGATGACCATCTTCACTTGTGTCTATCGACACATTATCTACAATTAATTCAATGAATTATTTGTGATATTACATCACTCCGATGGAAATAATCCCATCATGAATAATAAGACTGAATCTAACAAAATATGGTGTGCAATTTATGAAATTTTTTTGCTATCCACAAAATTGTCGATCGATCTAGTTTCGAACCGATAAGAACTTTTTATTACACTTTAAAAAAGTATATCATTCTCATCAGGGCTAGCCGACTAGATACACTACCAAAAAAATTTTTCGCTATATAAACCTAAAATAGGTCACTTCTCTAGCGAAGTATAAGAAACCAAAAAACTTTCATAAACATATGATATTAGATTCAGGTTTAGTCAATTTGTTTCTCTAATTGATCACTATTGTTGTTATACTCTAACCAAGTTAGAATTGGATAACAAACTTGTATCGGTAAGAAGAAGATGACCATCTTCACTTGTGTCTATCGACACATTATCTACAATTAATTCAATGAATTATTTGTGATATTACATCACTCCGATGGAAATAATCCCATCATGAATAATAAGACTGAATCTAACAAAATATGGTGTGCAATTTATGAAATTTTTTTGCTATCCACAAAATTGTCGATCGATCTAGTTTCGAACCGATAAGAACTTTTTATTACACTTTAAAAAAGTATATCATTCTCATCAGGGCTAGCCGACTAGATACACTACCAAAAAAAATTTTTCGCTATATAAACCTAAAATAGGTCACTTCTCTAGCGAAGTATAAGAAACCAAAAAACTTTCATAAACATATGATATTAGATTCAGGTTTAGTCAATTTGTTTCTCTAATTGATCACTATTGTTGTTATACTCTAACCAAGTTAGAATTGGATAACAAACTTGTATCGGTAAGAAGAAGATGACCATCTTCACTTGTGTCTATCGACACATTATCTACAATTAATTCAATGAATTATTTGTGATATTACATCACTCCGATGGAAATAATCCCATCATGAATAATAAGACTGAATCTAACAAAATATGGTGTGCAATTTATGAAATTTTTTTGCTATCCACAAAATTGTCGATCGATCTAGTTTCGAACCGATAAGAACTTTTTATTACACTTTAAAAAAGTATATCATTCTCATCAGGGCTAGCCGACTAGATACACTACCAAAAAAATTTTTCGCTATATAAACCTAAAATAGGTCACTTCTCTAGCGAAGTATAAGAAACCAAAAAACTTTCATAAACATATGATATTAGATTCAGGTTTAGTCAATTTGTTTCTCTAATTGATCACTATTGTTGTTATACTCTAACCAAGTTAGAATTGGATAACAAACTTGTATCGGTAAGAAGAAGATGACCATCTTCACTTGTGTCTATCGACACATTATCTACAATTAATTCAATGAATTATTTGTGATATTACATCACTCCGATGGAAATAATCCCATCATGAATAATAAGACTGAATCTAACAAAATATGGTGTGCAATTTATGAAATTTTTTTGCTATCCACAAAATTGTCGATCGATCTAGTTTCGAACCGATAAGAACTTTTTATTACACTTTAAAAAAGTATATCATTCTCATCAGGGCTAGCCGACTAGATACACTACCAAAAAAATTTTTCGCTATATAAACCTAAAATAGGTCACTTCTCTAGCGAAGTATAAGAAACCAAAAAACTTTCATAAACATATGATATTAGATTCAGGTTTAGTCAATTTGTTTCTCTAATTGATCACTATTGTTGTTATACTCTAACCAAGTTAGAATTGGATAACAAACTTGTATCGGTAAGAAGAAGATGACCATCTTCACTTGTGTCTATCGACACATTATCTACAATTAATTCAATGAATTATTTGTGATATTACATCACTCCGATGGAAATAATCCCATCATGAATAATAAGACTGAATCTAACAAAATATGGTGTGCAATTTATGAAATTTTTTTGCTATCCACAAAATTGTCGATCGATCTAGTTTCGAACCGATAAGAACTTTTTATTACACTTTAAAAAAGTATATCATTCTCATCAGGGCTAGCCGACTAGATACACTACCAAAAAAATTTTTCGCTATATAAACCTAAAATAGGTCACTTCTCTAGCGAAGTATAAGAAACCAAAAAACTTTCATGAATTAATTGTAGATAATGTGTCGATAGACACAAGTGAAGATGGTCATCTTCTTCTTACCGATACAAGTTTGTTATCCAATTCTAACTTGGTTAGAGTATAACAACAATAGTGATCAATTAGAGAAACAAATTGACTAAACCTGAATCTAATATCATATGTTTATGAAAGTTTTTTGGTTTCTTATACTTCGCTAGAGAAGTGACCTATTTTAGGTTTATATAGCGAAAAATTTTTTTGGTAGTGTATCTAGTCGGCTAGCCCTGATGAGAATGATATACTTTTTTAAAGTGTAATAAAAAGTTCTTATCGGTTCGAAACTAGATCGATCGACAATTTTGTGGATAGCAAAAAAATTTCATAAATTGCACACCATATTTTGTTAGATTCAGTCTTATTATTCATGATGGGATTATTTCCATCGGAGTGATGTAATATCACAAATAATTCATTGAATTAATTGTAGATAATGTGTCGATAGACACAAGTGAAGATGGTCATCTTCTTCTTACCGATACAAGTTTGTTATCCAATTCTAACTTGGTTAGAGTATAACAACAATAGTGATCAATTAGAGAAACAAATTGACTAAACCTGAATCTAATATCATATGTTTATGAAAGTTTTTTGGTTTCTTATACTTCGCTAGAGAAGTGACCTATTTTAGGTTTATATAGCGAAAAATTTTTTTGGTATTGTATCTAGTCGGCTAGCCCTGATGAGAATGATATACTTTTTTAAAGTGTAATAAAAAGTTCTTATCGGTTCGAAACTAGATCGATCGACAATTTTGTGGATAGCAAAAAAATTTCATAAATTGCACACCATATTTTGTTAGATTCAGTCTTATTATTCATGATGGGATTATTTCCATCGGAGTGATGTAATATCACAAATAATTCATTGAATTAATTGTAGATAATGTGTCGATAGACACAAGTGAAGATGGTCATCTTCTTCTTACCGATACAAGTTTGTTATCCAATTCTAACTTGGTTAGAGTATAACAACAATAGTGATCAATTAGAGAAACAAATTGACTAAACCTGAATCTAATATCATATGTTTATGAAAGTTTTTTGGTTTCTTATACTTCGCTAGAGAAGTGACCTATTTTAGGTTTATATAGCGAAAAATTTTTTTGGTAGTGTATCTAGTCGGCTAGCCCTGATGAGAATGATATACTTTTTTAAAGTGTAATAAAAAGTTCTTATCGGTTCGAAACTAGATCGATCGACAATTTTGTGGATAGCAAAAAAATTTCATAAATTGCACACCATATTTTGTTAGATTCAGTCTTATTATTCATGATGGGATTATTTCCATCGGAGTGATGTAATATCACAAATAATTCATTGAATTAATTGTAGATAATGTGTCGATAGACACAAGTGAAGATGGTCATCTTCTTCTTACCGATACAAGTTTGTTATCCAATTCTAACTTGGTTAGAGTATAACAACAATAGTGATCAATTAGAGAAACAAATTGACTAAACCTGAATCTAATATCATATGTTTATGAAAGTTTTTTGGTTTCTTATACTTCGCTAGAGAAGTGACCTATTTTAGGTTTATATAGCGAAAAATTTTTTTGGTAGTGTATCTAGTCGGCTAGCCCTGATGAGAATGATATACTTTTTTAAAGTGTAATAAAAAGTTCTTATCGGTTCGAAACTAGATCGATCGACAATTTTGTGGATAGCAAAAAAATTTCATAAATTGCACACCATATTTTGTTAGATTCAGTCTTATTATTCATGATGGGATTATTTCCATCGGAGTGATGTAATATCACAAATAATTCATTGAATTAATTGTAGATAATGTGTCGATAGACACAAGTGAAGATGGTCATCTTCTTCTTACCGATACAAGTTTGTTATCCAATTCTAACTTGGTTAGAGTATAACAACAATAGTGATCAATTAGAGAAACAAATTGACTAAACCTGAATCTAATATCATATGTTTATGAAAGTTTTTTGGTTTCTTATACTTCGCTAGAGAAGTGACCTATTTTAGGTTTATATAGCGAAAAATTTTTTTGGTAGTGTATCTAGTCGGCTAGCCCTGATGAGAATGATATACTTTTTTAAAGTGTAATAAAAAGTTCTTATCGGTTCGAAACTAGATCGATCGACAATTTTGTGGATAGCAAAAAAATTTCATAAATTGCACACCATATTTTGTTAGATTCAGTCTTATTATTCATGATGGGATTATTTCCATCGGAGTGATGTAATATCACAAATAATTCATTGAATTAATTGTAGATAATGTGTCGATAGACACAAGTGAAGATGGTCATCTTCTTCTTACCGATACAAGTTTGTTATCCAATTCTAACTTGGTTAGAGTATAACAACAATAGTGATCAATTAGAGAAACAAATTGACTAAACCTGAATCTAATATCATATGTTTATGAAAGTTTTTTGGTTTCTTATACTTCGCTAGAGAAGTGACCTATTTTAGGTTTATATAGCGAAAAATTTTTTTGGTAGTGTATCTAGTCGGCTAGCCCTGATGAGAATGATATACTTTTTTAAAGTGTAATAAAAAGTTCTTATCGGTTCGAAACTAGATCGATCGACAATTTTGTGGATAGCAAAAAAATTTCATAAATTGCACACCATATTTTGTTAGATTCAGTCTTATTATTCATGATGGGATTATTTCCATCGGAGTGATGTAATATCACAAATAATTCATTGAATTAATTGTAGATAATGTGTCGATAGACACAAGTGAAGATGGTCATCTTCTTCTTACCGATACAAGTTTGTTATCCAATTCTAACTTGGTTAGAGTATAACAACAATAGTGATCAATTAGAGAAACAAATTGACTAAACCTGAATCTAATATCATATGTTTATGAAAGTTTTTTGGTTTCTTATACTTCGCTAGAGAAGTGACCTATTTTAGGTTTATATAGCGAAAAATTTTTTTGGTAGTGTATCTAGTCGGCTAGCCCTGATGAGAATGATATACTTTTTTAAAGTGTAATAAAAAGTTCTTATCGGTTCGAAACTAGATCGATCGACAATTTTGTGGATAGCAAAAAAATTTCATAAATTGCACACCATATTTTGTTAGATTCAGTCTTATTATTCATGATGGGATTATTTCCATCGGAGTGATGTAATATCACAAATAATTCATTGAATTAATTGTAGATAATGTGTCGATAGACACAAGTGAAGATGGTCATCTTCTTCTTACCGATACAAGTTTGTTATCCAATTCTAACTTGGTTAGAGTATAACAACAATAGTGATCAATTAGAGAAACAAATTGACTAAACCTGAATCTAATATCATATGTTTATGAAAGTTTTTTGGTTTCTTATACTTCGCTAGAGAAGTGACCTATTTTAGGTTTATATAGCGAAAAATTTTTTTGGTAGTGTATCTAGTCGGCTAGCCCTGATGAGAATGATATACTTTTTTAAAGTGTAATAAAAAGTTCTTATCGGTTCGAAACTAGATCGATCGACAATTTTGTGGATAGCAAAAAAAATTTCATAAATTGCACACCATATTTTGTTAGATTCAGTCTTATTAATCCTATTCATTCCTATTAAATATTTTCCAATTAAATCCTGTTAAATTTATAAGATTGTTTAATTTTTTTCTAAGTTCGTTTTTCCTATTGAATCTCTTGATTTCCGATTGAAATTTAATTGGAAATTTCCATTAAAATCCTACAGAACCTCTTTTCCTGTTGAATCCCATTCATTCCGATTGAATTTTAATTGGTAGATCGAAGTCTTCCTATTAAACCAATTCAACCCGATTTAATCCTATTGAAAATATATTGGATTTAATAGGATTCAATAGGATTGATTTGGAATGTTTAACCAGGGTATTTATTCATAAAAATGGCGTGCTGCATCAAAACATGTAATAAAATAGTCAAAATTGCAAAGGATTTTGCTGCTAAAATTACATATATCAGGTAAGGATATTTTGATAAAAAATGTTTAAAAAAAAAACAATGTAGTATATATTTTTAATATATTTTATATTTACACTAAAGCTAGAAACACAACACGAGCGAAATCGTCCGACGACGACGTTAGTAACATTAGAATACACAGGATACATACATTTCAAACACAACTACAGCGATAAACGAAAAAGTTTTTTTCGTCGGAGAAAATTTAGATTCTATTTCTAATTTATCGTCGACGATGACGATGATTGCCAGATATCAATTTTATTTTTATTTGGCTGCAAGGCATGGTAAAATGAAAATAAGGTATTCTCACTAGAGTGACAGCAATGCCATTTTGATTTTGATTGACGTCATTCGGAGTTTTATATCATACGTTTGTTGTTATTATCAATGAGAAAAGCTATTGTTTTCAAATTAAAAATATATTTAGTATGATTTATAAGTTAATTTATTAGTTAATGAAATGATTGAAATTAATTCATTCATTAATTAATGAACTTTACTATTTGTTTTACTATTAAAACATATACAAATTTAAATGCCGAACTACGTTAAAACCTGCAAAAGTTTTCAACAAATGTGAAAAATCATACTCAAAACATAAGGTTTTTTAATTTCCAGAAAAATAAATCAATTTGTAGTGAATAGAATCATGTGGAGAAAGAAAATGTTCGTATTTATTATAAGATAGTTTGTTCCTTACACTTCACTGAAAAGTGAAAATGATTGGACTTTAAAAGACAAACTTTTAAATACTTTAATGAGTAAAAGATCGTTGAATTGATCGTTGAAAGTGGAACCTTATCTGTTCTAAGAAGGAAGTGGTTACTTCCAATATTTGGACATCTAAGGGAACGCTCATCAAAATCGCTCGAAACGAAACGTGCTATTGCTAGTACTTGATCAATTTGACTTCACAAGTTTCCATTCGGCTTAAAAACATAAATCTGCTTATGAATCGATCGATGCGAAAAGAAAGTACTGGCAATTCTCAAATTATTTGATAATGCAAACTCAGCCATTCTCTCACCATTATCATTGTTGGTGTTGATTTCATAACCTCCTCCAGTGCTATGTAGAAAATATTGACGGTCTTAGCTTCAGTAGGTGCATGCAAGGCAATAAGAGAAATATTGTTTTATGTACCGCGTACCCCTAAGTAGCAAATCCTCTCATTGACCAGGATGAATGTCAACACGGCTTCTTGTATGCGTGCACCAACAAGGAAATCAGTACTAAATTCATTTCGAGAAGAATGACCACTACTGCATAAAGAGTGACTATTCGAGTTTTGTTTGCCGATTATTGACTGTCTAATTTCTTGCAGAGAAATGATATCCATCCTATGCCTCTCAGCCTCTGTTTCTAGGCTTATTAAAGCATCATGAGCGATCAGGCAGCACGCGTTTCACGTTCCGATTCGGTAGTTTGGTTCTTTCTCACGTCCAGGTAAAACTTCTGTTGTTTTGTTAGTGTCTGGTATTCTTTTTTTGGCTATCAAATTTAACAAAGCTTTTTTTTCGGTGTGATGGTATTAACCTCAGTCCCAACCCATATTTTCGTTAATGGTTCTGTTATGATGTTAAGGTTATAAGAAATTTTAAGGCGCCAATTCGCCGTGATGTAGCGTAATAGACTACGCAGTTTTTCTCTGCTTGTCTCCGATACACCAACCTAATTCTGTCTGCATTACCCCTGCAGCATGGCGTGGACGTCGAATTTCCTACCCTGTAAAATGTTCTTTAGAGTTAGAAAACTTAATAAACAAATTGTTAATGAAAAAAATAAGGAAAACCATAACGTAAAAATTATGTTTTCTCTAATTTTCAAATTAAAACATTTTTTTTTCTTTATATTTACGCCGGATGACGTCACACAAAATTTTCGATTAGCTGTCAAGAATACCTTATATTCGTTATACCATGGCTGCAAGGGTAATTTTTAATGTTATTGTGACAGTGCCGCCAACTGAAAAATGTGATTTTCTGATGTTTTTCGCGTTGCTGAGGTTGTAATCGATTTGTTTTGAGTTGTCAACTGAATTATCAGTTTATGTTCAAAGTTCGGTTTTATTCATTTATATATTTTCATAATTTGTATTCTGTATTTTATTTTTAAAATTGGTAATTAGTAGAAAAATTATTATTATTTATTTATTAGTAAAAATTAGTTATTTTTAAAATTGAAATTTGTGAAATTCATTTTGACAAAGAACAAAGTATTTTAGTTTATGCAATTTTATTTTTGACAGCTTTTCACGCTGACGCCTTTGTTGTGGTTACAACAGCAAAATTGTAGACGTTTTTTTATCGTCCGGCGTTATCGTCCGTGTTGTGTTTCTACCTTAAGGTAGAAAATAACTAATTTTTAAAAATAAATAAATAATAAAATGTCACAATAACATTAAAAATTACCCTTGCAACCAAATAAAAACAGAATTGATATCTGGCAATAATCATCGCCGACGATAAATTAGCAATATGGTAGAAACACAACACCGACGATAACGTCGGACGATAAAAAAAAAGTATGGTCTGCGTCGGACCTGACGGTGGAAGTTATACTTCTTTGGCCATTCGCTCGCAAACACGCACACAGCCAGATAGATAGGATACATTAAAAAAAAATAACTAAAAAAGAACAAAAAAACTATTCAAAAAAAAAACAATATTATTCAAAAAAAAAAATATTATTCAAAAGAAAAATATAAATACAAAAAAAAAAATATTATTCAAAAAAAAAAAAATATAAAAAAAACATATTCAAAAATTAAATAAAAAAAATTATTCAAAAAAAAAAATTATTATTAAAAAAGTATAAGAACGTATAATCGTCGATTTTTCTTAGTTTTCTTAGTCAAAAAAATAAAAAAAAAAATATTCAAAAAACAAAATGTTATTCAAAAAGTAAAAAAAAAATATTACTCAAAAAAAATATTATTCAAAAAAAAAAATATAAAAAAAAAATATTATTCAAAAAAAAAAATATTAAATAATTAGAAAAAAATATTATTCAAAAAACTAATAATTATTAATTACTAGAAGGTACCCGCATGGCGATGCCCGTGCTTCGCAGATAAAGTGGTTGAAAACTGTTTTTTTGAGTAAATTCTCCTATAGTTTTTTTTAATGTCATTTAACTTATACTAAGTTTACACCAGTATCTAATTTGCTACGTATCAAATTTGCTAGCCATTTTCACCATCATACTTTTTAAATTTGATACGGTGATGTAAACTCTTATTAATTAGGTATGACAAATTAATTTTTAGCGCGTCCTTTTATTGTTAATTTTTTGGTTAGGAAAAAAATTTCCATAAATATTTTTTATAAAAAACTGAAAACATTTATTATATTAATGCTAAAATTTATTTTACTTTTAATTTCAGCAAAAAAATCACATCAAACATAAATATATATTTATAAAATAAGTTGATTTATTTTTATTTTAAATGTCATACCTAATTTTAGTGTTCACACCGTAAAAATAATATCTATTTGCTACGTACCTAATTTGATACGAAGCAAATCATCCTACCAAATATTTGGTACGTACTTTTTTGATAACTGTTTACATCGACCATAGTCGACCTAATAAGTATAGTATGTACCTATTAGATCCTGGTGTAAACTTAGTATTAACTTATTTTATTAGTAATATACATGGTATAACGAATATAAGGTATTCTTGACAGCTAATCGAAAATTTTGTGTGACGTCATCCGGCGTAAATATAAAGAAACAAAAAATGTTTTAATTTGAAAATTAGAGAAAACATAATTTTTACGTTATGGTTTTTCTTATTTTTTTCATTAACAATTTGTTTATTTAGTTTTCTAACTCTAAAGAACATTTTACAGGGTAGGAAATTCGACGTCCACGCCATGCTGCAGGGGTAATGCAGACAGAATTAGGTTGGTGTATCGGAGACAAGCAGAGAAAAACTGCTTAGTCTATTACGCTACATCACGGCGAATTGGCGCCTTAAAACTTCTTATAACCTTAACATCATAACAGAACCATTAACGAAAATTTGGGTTGGGACTGAGGTTAATACCATCACTCCGAAAAAAAAAGCTTTGTTAAATTTGATAACCAAAAAAAGAATACCAGACACTAACAAAACAACAGAAGTTTTACCTGGACGTGAGAAAGAACCAAACTACCGAATCAGAACGTGAAACGTGTGCAGCCTGATCGCTCATGATGCTTTAATAAGCCTAGAAACAAAGGCTGAGAGGCATAGGATGGATATCATTTCTCTGCAAGAAATTAGACAGCCAATAATCGGAAAACAAAACTCGAATGCAGTAGTGGTCACTCTTTATGCAGTAGTGGTCATTCTTCTCGTTTCCTTGTTGGTGCACGCATACTAGAAGCCGTGTTAAATTCATCCTGGTCAATGAGAGGATTTGCTACTTAGGGGTACGCGGTACATAAAACAATATTTGTCTAATTACCTTGCATGCACCTACTGAAGCTAAGACCGTCAATGTTTTCTACATAGCACTGGAGGAGGTTATGAAATCAACACCAACAATGATAATGGTGAGAGAATGACTGAGTTTGCATTATCAAATAATTTGAGAATTGCCAGTACTTTCTTTTCGCATCGATCGATTCATAAGCAGGCTTATGTTTTTAAACCGAATGGAAACTCTTGAAATCAAATTGATCAAGTACTAGCAATAGCACGTTTCTTTTCGAGCGCTTTGGATGTGCGTTCCTTTAGATGTGCAAATATTGGAAGTAACCACTTCCTTGTATGTTCTAAGATAAGGTTCCACTTTCAACGATCAATTCAACGATCTTTTACTCATTAGAGTATTTAAAAGTTTGTCTTTTAAAGTCCAATCATTTTCATTGCAGTGTAAGGAGCAAACTATCTTATAATAAATACGAACATTTTCTTTTTCCAAATGATTCTATCCACTACAAATTGATTTATTTCTCTGGAAATTAAAAAACCTTATGTTTTGAGTATGATTTTTCACATTTGTTGAAAACTTTTGCAGGTTTGAACGTAGTTCGGCATTTAAATTTGTATATGTTTTAATAGTAAAACAAATACTAAAGTTCATTAATTAATGAATGAACGAATTTCAATCATTTCATTAACTAATAAATTAACTTATAAATCATACTAAATATATTTTTAATTTAAAAACAATAGCTTTTCTCATTGATAATAACAACAAACGTATTATATATAAAACTCTGAATGACGTCAATCAAAATGGCATCGCTGTCACTCTAGTGAGAATACCTTATTTTCATTTTACCATGAGTAATATCGAAACCCCCGGTATAGAAGCCATCTACATTTTTTAGCACAATAAAAATCGTGAACTTGTAGCGCCATTTTGAAATTAAAACTCAATATAAAAAAAATTCAAAAAATCGCCATAACGCTCATAACGCCATCTGGAAAAATAAAACTCCATATAAAAAAAATTCAAAAATATTTAATCAAAAACACTAATCCAATTTTTTGCATATGGCAATGTTCATTGATTATTGCAAATGGCGTGAATGTGTATGGCTATGATATATCGGGGGTTTTGGTAATATATAAAAAGTTTGAAAAAAAATGTAAAGCCGCTTTTTCAGTTGCTGCAGTGTGTGCGTTCACGTTTTCGTTCCTTCAGTAATTTTTACCCTTCGATTTTTTAGTTGATGAAAAATTTGCACAACGATTTTGTCGCCATCTGCATTTTAAAATAATCAAGTGTTTGAAATGGCTCATATTTATATTTACAACATGTAATAGCAATAACATTATGCATAACATCACGTTTTTATATTAATATTATATTCATATACAAACTATAAAATCACAAAATATTCAGTACAATAAATTCTGCAGTTTAAACAAATTACAAAATTCAAGATGTTTGACGTTTGTGATGTCAACAAATACACAATTTTTTTATGTTTCGGTATTTTCTCTTTTTAAATTGTAATGTTCTTATCTCTTTCTTTTTTTTGTTCAGAGAAAAAGTTAAAATTAAACCAACTCTGATGAAAAATCTGCAGCAGAAAAAATCACAATTTTTAAGAAATATGATTGGTTTAAAAAAAAAACTGGATGAAGGAACGCAAACACTGCAGCAACTGAAAAAGCGGCTTAATAGTATCATTTTAAGCTGGGTACAGATCAATAAAAATTTACGTTGTGTGGGCTGTGCGTGTTGTATTTTGTGTGCGTGCGTTCAGTGTAGACGTTCTGCCACACACAAATATTTTCGCCACACACAAAAAACACAAACCATACAAAGTCGGTCTTCTCGCGAACATCAAAGGAATTTGCGCCACAAAAAATTTGTATGTGGACGTAAAATTTTGTGTGTTGAAAAATTAACAATTGACGTTTGTCATTTATAAGCTTATTAAATAAATCGAATGTAAAATCAATAAATACGTTTAGCTGAAATTTGTAAATAAACATTGATTAAACTAGATTTGCATATAAAAGGAATTCAAAGTAAGTTTTATAAACATACATGTTATTTGTGTAGTGATATTGATTTCGCGCAAAAATACCACACACAGACGGAGCAAGAAGTACAGCGCGCACAACACAATTATTTATTGACTGTGTGTTGCAAATTTGCGCCGTAAATATTTGCGCCGTACAGTAAATTCAACGCACACGTAAATTTTTATTGATCTGTACCCAGCTCAACAGTCAGCAAAAGCCATTAAGTAAATGTCTCTAAAGCTATAGATAAATTTACATATTAAATGTATGTTAAAATTAAAACACATTGACAGACAAATAATAATTAAATAATTTTTATAAATGTAGATGGCAAAAGATTAAGGTTAGAAAAAAGTTAAAATTTTATTCCAAAGGATTAATTCAAATAATTCAATGTGTCACGAACAATTAGGCGCGCTATACACCTGAGCTAGACTATGCGAACTATGTTTTTAAAAAATAATGTATATAACGTAATTATAGAAAAAAACATTACGGAAACAAAACATTTAAAAAAGAAAAGACAAACGGAAACATTACATTTTTTTTAAAAAGCTTTATTCGCATTAAAACATTACTTTTTTAAAAACATAGTTCGCATATTTCGCATAGTTTAGCTCAGGTGTATAGCACGCCTTAGGTGAGCGTAAATATATTCGTTTATTGGATGTCAGTTGTCACAATTGTCAATTACTTACTCAATACTCCGAAACCACCGTACTCGTCATACAAAATAGGTACACTGGTTCATTGCTATTGGTTTAGCGTCCTATTTCATGTAGACTTATAATCATTTATCAATCCAGAAATGTTGCTGTTCTGAAGAGGGTCGTGTTGCAATTTGCAAATATATTTTATCGATTGTCTGCAATACTCTACTACATTGATGCATACGCTGGCCGGTTAAAGAATACCACCATTTTTAGTGAATATTTTCGTTTAATGGGTTTTATCGCTTTATGGTCATCGTCTTATTTCGACATTCCTTCCCACAACTTAAAACAAAAATTGGAAAAAATAATAATAAGACTAATTTCATGTGTAAATTCAGACTTATATATTATTATTAAAACAGTCAAATCACAACATTTGTTAACATATTTGCATATATTTTATAGATCCCTTGCAATAACAATAATAGTTTTGAAAGTAATGGAGAAGCCTATTTCACTCAATAAAACACTTTAAACCTGTAGCTTTGATATGGTTCAGAATCTTTTTCTTCGGTACTAAGGCTCCAATGCAAATTCTTGGTTCATCAATGTTTCTAGGAAGAGGAAAAGAAACGTCAATTTCCAATTTTTGGAACATGTGAGGGCAGTTCTGCTTATGCAAGCAGGTTTGTTTAATCATATATAAGCAATGCTTATATGTATCGTATTGGTGCTAATGCATAGAAATATGTACATATTTTATATAATTGCAAACCATAAGAACATATTTGTTGTAAATTAGAAATATGTATTTGTTAAAAAATAATTTAACATATTTTTCATCTAAATGTCCATATTTGTTTGTCACATTATACATTAACTATTCATTTTAATGATAATTCCGAAAAGTGAAAAAAAATTGATCAAAGATAATTAAGCGAATAATGTTTTATTATTATAGAATATGATTGATTTAGTAATTTCGTCTTTATTACCATACAGCATAAGGTTGATTTACAAATTTCGTCCTTATTACCATACAGCATAAAGGTTAAAATATAACTTCAAAAAGCGTGACGCGGTTTCTCGACCAACACCCCATCAAAATGTTTACAACGAGCGTAAAGAAGTATAACTTCAAAAATAGAATTGATATCTGGCAATAATCATCGCCGACGATAAATTAGAAATAGAATCTAAATTTTCTCCGACGAAAAAAACTTTTTCGTTTATCGCTGTAGTTGTGTTTGAAATGTATGTATTCTGTGTATTCTAATGTTACTAACGTCGTCGTCGGACGATTTCGCCCGGGTTGTGTTTCTAGTTAAAAAGTCTAGTCACTCTTCCTTAGATATTTATTCAATGGTTATATACTAACGTTTGGTATTGCAATTTGCAATACGCATCATTTGTACTTGACTAGAAGAAAATTAGTTTCTATTGTGAAATTTAATTATGTACTTTAAAACAAATATTAATCGCGAAGTTTATTAATATATTTATTGTTGTGAAAAAGTGTAGCGGAATTCAGAAAAATAATTATCGTGAATGTCTTCTATAAATTTTGATTAACAAATACCCTTATGTCGCGTTCTTTGGCTTGATCAAAAAAAGATTGATTTATTTACTTGCCAACGAACAGCGTAAAATAAGTCAATCTACTTTTTTAAATGTAGTAAATTGTTTTGACTTTTTGTTCTGTCAGTTGATATGTTTACATTTGAAAATAATAGATTTTACGTTTTATCATTTTATTTGTAATAAAATAACTTTATTGTTAATTAGTTAATTATTTAAATTAATAAATTATTTTTAAACAACATAATAATAATAATTAAAATGGCGGGTTTTTTTTTGTTAACATAAATTTGACAATTGACACAGGTGTGCGTTTCGAAATTAACTATGGTTAAATTTTACTCTACCAAATGTCGTTTCAAAATTAACCACAAAGTAAAACATTTACTGGATGTAAAATCGTTCCAAAACTATATAGTTATTGTTTAATATTGTAATGATATTAGGTGTATTATCGATAATGCAGATTATCAATAATACATGTCAGAGTTCTCCACAATATTATTAAACTCATTGAATCTGAGATATGTCAAATATAATGTGACAATGGTGGGATAATTAAGTTTAGATAGATACTGATACTGGATGAGACCTGTTCATGAAATTATAATAAAAGTAAGAATTAAATTATACAAATAATTGAAGATCTTTTATTTTTAAAGTGAATAAATACACATCATGGCGCAGTTAAAGTGAATAAATCGAACCAATTTAGAAAAATTAACGCCTAAAAAGCAAGGATTGTAAAAATTATTTTGGATTTTATTTGCAAACCAAGTGTCGATATTTATTGTATCCAGTTTACAAGAGACTTATAACCTCAAACATGGAATCATTGAAAGTTCCATCACCTTTATTATTAGAAGGAAATTTATGCGAAAACTGGAAAAGGTTTTATCAACGATTTGAAAATTATATGAGAGCTACAAGTGGGGACAAAAAGAATGATGAGGTTAAATTGGCATTGTTTTTACATGTGATTGGAGAAGACGCCCTGGACATCTATAATTCATTTGAAACTAAAGAAATACTGTATGCAGATGTTATCAAGCAGTTTGAACAATATTGTGTGCCAAAGACAAATACTGTTTTTGAGATGTATAAATTTTTCAAAAGGGATCAGCTAAAAGGTGAGAAATTTGATCAGTTTTATAAAAGTTTACGTCTTTTAAGCAAAAACTGCGATTTTGGAGACAAAGAAGAAATGTTGTTAGTGGTGAGAATTGTTTTGGGTATTTCCGACAAAACATTGCAACAAAAACTTCTAAGTATGAATGATGTTAAACTTGACAAAGCGAAAGAGATGTGCCGAGCGTGTGAAATGGCAAAAGAACAATCGAATGAAATTCAACAAGGGCCGAATAATCACTACAATCAAGTGGAGATGATACAAAAACGGGACATGCAGGAAACCAGAAAAAATAATAATTACAAACAAAACAAATTTGGTAAAAATAATTCTAAATTCAGGTCTGACAATAAATTTATTAATTTAGGTAAATGTAAGTTTTGTGGTTATAAACATAATATTAAGTCGTGTCCAGCTTTCAATAAAACATGTAATAAGTATAAAAAGAAAAATCATTTCGCGAACATGTGTAAATCTGAGATCAATGATATTGAGTTTATAGGGGAAAATAATGACAGTGAGTCAGAAAATTATTATATTGACGCTATTCAAAGTGAGAAAAATGAATTTTGGGAAGAAAAAATTAAAGTGGAAAACGTTTTAATTTCATTTAAATTAGATACAGGCGCGGATGTCAATGTCATTCCCACAAAATATTTAGAAAAACTCAACATTCCATTGAAACTCAGATCTACACCATGTAAAATTGAAAGTTATAGCAAGCATAAAATTGACGTTGTTGGTGTTGTATCTCTTTTAACTCGTGTAAAAAATATTTCTAAATATATTGATTTTGTTATTGTGGATTTTAATGCTAGACCAATTTTAGGTTTAAAATCGTGTGTGGATCTTGGGCTCATTCAACGTGTACATCAAGTGCAAAAAATCAACAGCGGAAAAGCTGATGATTTTATTGAGAAGAACAAAGACATTTTTAATGGAATCGGAAAATTTAAGTCGAAATATAAAATAATTGTGAACGTTGATATCATTCCTGTTGTTAAACCGCCAAGAAGAATACCTTTCAAAATTGTGGACAAACTGGAAAAAGAATTGAAGAGTTTAGAGTCGAAAGGCATAATTGAAAAATGTAAAGAACCAAGTAAGTGGGTAAATAATTTAGTAATTATTGAAAAGCCGAATGGCAAGTTAAGAATCTGTTTAGACCCGAGGGAATTAAATAAAGCCATTTTAAGGGAACAGTTTCAGATACCTACTTTAGAGCAAATAGCTGCTGAATTAAATGGAAAAAAGGTATTTTCTGTTTTGGACCTCAAGGAGGGTTTCTGGCAGATTGAATTGGAAGAAGAATCTAGCAAACTGTGCACTTTTAGTACACAATTTGGCTGTTATCGGTTCAAGAGACTTCCGTATGGTCTGAATATCGCGCCAGAAATCTTCCAGAGGTTCAATCAGGAAACATTTGGAGACATTGATGGGGTTTCCATTTATATAGACGACCTTTTAGTATCAGCTATAGATGAAAACGAACATGATCTAATTCTAGGTAGGGTAATAGAAAGAGCTAGACAAATCGGAATTAAATTCAATAAGGATAAAGTGCAGTATAGGGTTAGGGAAGTGTCATATCTGGGGCATATAATTTCAGCCGACGGGATTAAGATCGACCCCAATCGAGCAAATGCCATTTGTGCTTTAGAAAACCCTAAGGATAAGAAGCAGCTACATTGCCTTTTAGGGATGATCAATTATATGAGAAGTTTCTTGCCTAATTTATCTCATATATCCCAGCCATTACGTGAGTTACTCAAAGAGAAAAACGAGTTTTTATGGTTAGAATGTCACGATAAAGCACTAGAAAAGATAAAAGAATTAATGATTAACCCTTGCGTTTTGGGAACATTTAATCCCAAGAAAAGTATAACCTTACAAACAGACGCATCCCAATATGGATTGGGTTGTTGTTTGATTCAGGAAAATAGGCCAATTTTATTTGCATCGCGTAGTTTAACCACTTCAGAAATTAACTACGCACAGATAGAGAAAGAGTTTCTGGCTATTGTCTTTGCCGTGCACAAGTTCCATCAGTATATTTACGGAAGGTCTATTAAGGTAGTTACGGACCATAAGCCCTTGGTAGCCATTATGGGTAAAGAAATTAGCAAGGTTAATTCATCGAGACTGCAGAGAATGAAACTTCGTCTTTTGATGTATGATATTAGTATTACGTATATGCCAGGAAAGTTGTTAGTTATAGCAGATTTGCTTTCTAGATCATACGATAGAAATGAAAAACAAGACAATTTAGAAGAACTAAACGAAGTAGTGCATAGTGTAAATTTTGGTGATACTAGGAAACTAGAATTGCGAAAAATCACAGAAAATGATGCAACCTTGAAAGAGTTGATTTCGGTAATTAAAGTAGGTTGGCCTAATAAAAAGGAACAACTAAAAAGTTGTTTAAAGATCTATTGGAATATGAGAAATGATATTTATTTAGACGATGGGTTACTTTTCCTTGATCATAAAATTATTATTTCAGAAGGTTATAAAAATACAATGTTAAAAGTGTTGCATGAAGGGCATTCTGGAATAGTCAAGACCAAATTGAGAGCTCGCAGCTTAATGTACTGGAAAGGAATGTCAAATGACATAGAAAATTATATATCCAGCTGTCAGGTCTGTCAAAAATACTCATCTTCTAATGTAAAGCAACCTATAATTTGTCATGATATTCCTGAACTACCATTCGAGAGAATTGGCATGGATATATGTGAATATCAGAACCGGGACTATTTGATTATCATAGATTATTTCTCTAAATGGTTGGAAATCGTTCCGTTATCGCATAAAACAGCTAGTGAAATTATTAATTGTTTGAAACCTATTTTTTCTACGCATGGCGTGCCTAAGATTATTATCGCGGACAGTATGCCATTTAATTCGGTGACTTTCCAAGAATATGCGAGAAAAAATGACATTCAGGTTAAAACTTCTAGCCCTCACTATCCCAAAAGCAACGGTATGGCAGAAAAGGGAGTCCATATAGCCAAAACTATTTTGAAGAAATCCCTTGAAGAACAGAAAACGTTTTGGATAGGTTTAACAGAATATAGAAACACTCCCATTCCAATTTTAAATCACTCTCCGTCAGAAATTCTTATGAGTAGGCGTGTTCGTACACAGATTCCGGTTTCCAATAAAATATTAGAACCAAAATTAGTTCAGAATATTAAAATTAAACTCAAAGAACAGCAGGAACAAATGACGTCGTATTACAATAGGAATGCACATCAACGTTCTAGTTTTAAACCGGGAGATAATGTTTGGATTCAAGATATGAAAGACAAAAATTGGTATCCAGGTAAAATTGTTCAAAACCACGAGAACCCAAGATCCCACATTGTTGTAAGTAATAAAAATGACAAAATATTTAGGAGAAATGAAGTCCATTTGAAACATCGAAAAGGGGAGGACAAAGATAGAGTGTCCAACACCAATGACTCAAAATCAAGACAATGTTCACAAAGAACAATTAAAAAACCACTTCGATATCAAAATTAAAAAGCAAATAGTTATATTATTTATAAATAGTTTTACTAAAGTTTTCATTTTGATCTGTAAATTGTTTAAGTAAAGTTTTAGAAATTTCATTTAGAATGTGTGATTATGTCAATTCAAATTGTATGAATTTTCAAAATTTGAAGCATATACAATTGCTTAAAAATATTGTAATAAAATCTATTACGCTCTAAATTATAAAATTTGGAAATATACAACATTGAATTGGGAAAATCAATATACGTGTAAAAAAAAAAAAAAATTTAAATTGTATTGTATGTATAGCGTTTCAGAAAATAACGCATTCTTGAAAGGGAAGGTGTTTAATATTGTAATGATATTAGGTGTATTATCGATAATGCAGATTATCAATAATACATGTCAGAGTTCTCCACAATATTATTAAACTCATTGAATCTGAGATATGTCAAATATAATGTGACAATGGTGGGATAATTAAGTTTAGATAGATACTGATACTGGATGAGACCTGTTCATGAAATTATAATAAAAGTAAGAATTAAATTATACAAATAATTGAAGATCTTTTATTTTTAAAGTGAATAAATACACATCAGTTATGTTGCGTTCTTTGGCAAAAAAAAATTGATCTGAGATCAAAAAAATTAGCTGTCAGATGAAATTATCTGTCAGTTTGTGTTCTTTGACCACTACATTTTCACTATGTAATGTTATTGAAAGATATTTGCTTACTAGGCATCCGAGATTATTATTATTATTTATTGGTACAATTAGATAATTCAGTGAATTATTGTAAAATGTCAAGTTGAAATATTAGGGGTTCGTTCGTAAACACCAAATCGCTTGCTTATTTTCCTAATTTTGACGTTTGTGGCCGCAAATGGTCGTTCTTAAACTATTTCTTGCCTATTTAAGCAAGCGATTTGACAGATAAAGTTGTTCGGCAACTCCATTTCTATTCCAAAATAGGCGATTCAATTGCTTATTTTGGACTCGCTGTTTTTGAGATTCTCAATAAGAACTGAGATCTAAAAGTCACATTTGCGGTTTTTATTTGATTTTAATCAAAACAAATACAATATTATTATTAAAAATATAAATTTTATATTTTATTTTGTGTGTCTCATTTATTTACTAGAAATATGAAAATTGTTTTTTTTTTAAATCTGCATCTATTTTTTTATACAAAAATTAATCAAATAAAAATTCAAAGTTTAAATAATTTTTTTATTTTTCATAATTTGAAATCTAATCTGCAAATACCTATTTTTTCACACAAACCAAACATGTTTTGTGTTGTGTTTAGTTTGTTTTTCCTGTTGTTAAATTATTACTATTATTGTGATAAGTTTTAATACATCATTATTAATTTTTAATACTTCATATATATTTAGGCAACTGTTCGTTTGGAAACAAAATGCCAATTCTTGTTCTTGTTGAAGAACTGGTAGCCACGCCCTTTGGAATGACAGTTGCCTATTTTAGAAAATAAGCAAGCGATTTGGAGTTTCCGAACGAAACCTAGAACTAGTGAAATTAATAAAACAAGGTTACTCTTTAAGCAAAACGTTAAGGAAACGTAACATAAATGAAGAACATATTTCATACAACTCATCGCTAACGTATCGTTTTTGCGAAACAAAAAAGTTACGTTTGCGACTCATCTGTCCTGTGATAATTAAAATTGTTGCGAATCATAAATTCTTCACTTAAGTGAGCCGTTTACGAACCGTAATTTGTGTTACGCTTGTGTAACACTTTGGTGTAACTTATTGGTAACATTTTTAATCAATGGTTACGTTACGTTTATACGTAACCAATAATTATTATATGTAATAATTTTTTTAATAACCAATAAAAACGTATTTTTGTTTTTCATTATTTCGTTTAATCAAATTCAATTAAAATATTTTATATTTCACAAATACAAGGCTAAATAAAATATCACAAGTTAAACTATAAACTATAAGTTAAACTATATAAATTCAATATTTGGCCCTAATTCATGTGATTAAATTATTAAAAAAAAGCTAAACAATTACATTTTATATTCATCTTTTATTGTTGGATTTTTGCGAATCCGATCTTTGCCATATTGAATCCATTTTTTAATGACATCTACAATGTCTTTGTTCCTCCTTAGGTGCGGGAATTTTTTTAGTCCACTTTCTTTAGTCTTAGTGCATATCTTTTTTGATTCATTTTCTTTATTTCTTATATAAAGTTTTCTTTCTTATATAAATATAAAATAAATATAAAGTAAAATGTATTAAATTCAAATAGTATGTCACATAATGTGAAAAATATTTTGTATAATTATATGTTATTTTGAATATAAAAAAACATATTTATAATGTATAATAAAATTAACAAAAATATTACCTTTTCCTATTCCGTTAACTAGTTTAAGCAAAGCTTTTTACTTTTTTAATTAATTGTAGTTTAAACAAAAATGAATAATAAAATAATTATATTTTGATTTAATAATGTTTTTTTCACGCGCGAATTAGGATAATGTATATTTGACAGTTTAAGGAATTGACATAAACTTCAAATAAAGTGTTACGTAAGCGTAATATAAACGTAATATAAAGCAATTGACATAACCTTCAAATCAAGTGTTACGTAAGCGTAATATAAACGAAGAACTTTAGTGTAACTAAAATGTTTCGTTTTTGTAATACGTTTTTGTGTATCGTACGCGTCACATTTATGTATTACTTTTGCGATGCATATTTTATCACAGGAAAAGAGAGCTCATAAATGTTTCGTTTATGCTTCGCTTTTAGCGAGCCGTTTCTTTTGCTTAAAGGGTTAATGATTAGTAATTAAATTTATTGTTTTTTTTATCAACTTGTTACATGGCGTCAGGTGTAAAAAGCTAAAAATGGCTCAGATAAATGCAATCTCCCAGGGAGAATTTGATTTTCAACAATTATCCACGTGGTTGCAATGGAAGCAGAAATTTGAAATAATCATGATTGCATCGGGATTAGATGAAAAAGGTGATAATGTGAAAATTGCGGTTATGTTGAATCAAATGGGCGGTGATGCATTAAAGATTTACAACATCATGGATGAAGAAACAAAGAAGGGATATAAAAAGGTTTTAGATGCATTTGAAAATCATTGTGTATCAATGACTAACGTGGTTGTAGAATCGTGCAAATTTCATCAGTGTGTTCAAAATGATGGTCAAACAATTGATGATTTTGTTGTTCACTTGAAACAACAAGCAGCAACAAGCAAATGTGAATTTAAGTGTGCAAAGACAGGTTGCAATACCAGTTATGATGAACGAATGATTAAAGATAGGTTAATTTTGGGCATCAAAGATAAAGAGCTTCAGTCGAAATTGTTACAGAATGATAAGTCGAAGATGGATTTAGTAAAATTAAATGAATTGTGTCGAATTCATGAAGCGTCAGTGGCAAACAGAGAAATTGTTTCATCTGTTGGTCGTCAAACAATTGATGCCATCAGTAATTATGGTGATCAAAGAAAATGCAATCAATCTAAGTGTAGTCATAACGCTAGGTACGGAAGATTAGGTCATTTAGCAAAAATGTACCAAACGAGAAATTTAGCCGGCCAAAGTAGTCAATTTCGTGGTCGAGAATATTATCAACAAACATCTATTGCAGAACGTGGTGTAGCAAATCAACGAGGACGAGGTTATGGTGGATTTAAATCATCGAGTTACAATTATTCTCCAGTTCATAATCAACATCGATCAGTAAAGCAACAAGCTTATGTGTTAAATGAAGTTGATAATAATGATAAAGCGATTACAGCAGTAGAAAATGAAGACGCGATCAAATTTGAAAATAATTGGTATAAGGTGTTGTCAATTGGTAATATTAGTGTTAAATTTAAATTAGATAGCGGAGCCCAGGTAAATGTTTTAAATTTTAACCGTTTCAGACAAATAGGATTGAAAGATGTAAAAAGGTATCCAACGAACTTGCGGTTATTTTCGTATGGTAATTTTCCGATTACTCCAATGGGAGTGTGTACATTGCCTTGTGGTTTTGATGGTTATGGCATCAATTGTAGTGAAGACGTAGATTTTGTTGTGGTTAAAGAGGATTTGCAACCTCTTCTGGGTTTGAAAACATGCATTTCGTTGAATTTGATTAAGCGTATTGATTCTGTTTGGTTGTTCCCGCAAACAAAAAATGAATTTTTGATTGAGTATAAAGACATGTTTGAAGGATTTGGTTCAATGAAAGGATTCTGTTATAAACTAAAACTGAGTGAGAACCCACGACCCGTAATTCAACCGAGTAGAAGAGTTCCATTTTCTATACGAGGTAAATTGAAAGAGACGTTAGATTCCCTTGTTGAGGCTAAAATAATTTCAGTTGTTGACTATCCCACTGACTGGGTGACTACGATGGTAGTGGTTGAAAAACCAAATGGAAAATTGAGGATTTGCTTGGATCCGAAATATTTAAATGAATTTATTATGCGTGAACATTTTGCCATACCTAACACAGAAAATATATTGTCACGACTAGCAGGTAAAGCTATGTTTTCAGTTCTTGATATGAAGAATGGGTTTTGGCAAGTAGCTTGGAAGAGGAAAGCTCGAAACTTTGTACATTTAGTACACGTTTTATCGTTTGGCATTAAATCCGCTTGTGAGGTATTTCAAAGGAAAAATGTTGATATTTTTGGTGATATCTAAAATGTAGAAATTTATTTTGATGATCTAATTGTCAGCGAAAGAGATGAAATTGAGCATGACATTGCATTGAACAAGACATTAGAAAGAGCAAAGGAGTACAGTTTGAAATTTAACCCAGAAAAAATTCAGTTTAAGTCGGCTAAGGTTAAGTTTATGGGACAAATAATTTCTAAAGATGAAATTTGTCCTGATAAAAGCATGTCATAGCTATCACGGACATGCAACGTCCTCAGAACAACGTCCTCAGAACAGTTGCGATTTTTAGGACTGACCAAATATCTTAGTAAATTCTTTCCAAATCTATCAAAAGAAACAGCATACTTAAGATTATTGACAAGTGACAAAATTGAATGGGTTTGGACAGATGATCATGAAACAGAGTTCAATCGTTTAAAATCTTTAATATCGTCATATCCAATATTAAAAATATTCGATGAAAACCAAAACGTTATAATTCAAACGGACGCTTCGAGTTCGAGTTCTTTCGTTCGTAGAGGTGTTGAGTATCCAGTATCCAAAACTAATAAAATAAGCTTTCATCTACGTCGAGGGGACTTTCGTCCGTGTATGTCCCAATTCACCCTTTTATTTCACCCAAAATGACCGTAGTCTCATATGCACACGATGTAACTATACAATCATATATTTTTGCTTCTTTTATATTTTCCTTCTTATCGTAATCTTATCCCCATGTTTTTTTTTTTTTTTTTTTATTAATCAGTTAGACATGTTTAGCACACTAAATATGAAATATTCATTATTTAGACTCTTTGAATATCCGAAGATACCATGTCAACTATAAAGGAATGGAAGGAATGGGGATATAGGGATAACTATACTAATTTTTTTAGATGATGATGGACATTTTCTTTAAATGCCTGAGGAGAAAATTCATCGGGAAATACAGAGGAGGGCAATGAATTCCATAATTTGGCCACTCTATTGAAATAGTCGTTTTGGAAGGACACAGTTCTACAACGAGGTATTTGTACAACAAATGGATGGGATAACTCGGCAGCTCTTGTTTGTCGATTATACTGCGCACACGATGGAAGAATATTTTGAATTTCCTTAGAGGAGAATTCGCTAAAGTTATATTTATAGTAGATTGACAATTCAGCCACATTTCTTCTGTGCTGGAGTGAATCAAGCTGGTCCGTTAGTTCGGTATTACCAATCAACCGTATTGCTTTTCTCTGTACAGAGTCTAAACAATTTATTGTTGACTGACAAGCACCTCCCCAAACATGACAGCAGTACTCCATACATGGACGAATAAAGGACTTGAAGATTAGCAAAATTTGCTCGGGATTGAAATACTTTTTACATCGACTCAAGAATCCTAATTTTTGCATTGCAGATTTAGCGAGGTTGAACACATGTTTATTCCATTTCAGGTTATTTTGAATATCCACTCCAAGAAGTCTAACTGATTCAACCTCACGCAATTCCTCTTGGTTTATTTTAATAGGAAAATTTGTATGTCGCTCTATTCGTGAAAGACGGCATAATTTGGTTTTGGTTGGATTAAATGAAACAAGATTACGATCACCCCATTCCATTATACGCTCTAGATCTTTGTTGATGGAATCAATTAGCAACTCTCTATCAGTGGTAACTGCAGTATGAGATCGAAATTTAGGAGATGCATGTGATGCATGTAATGTGCTGTCATCAGCAAAACTATGGATTGGGTGCACTGTGGAAATAAGTAAGTCATTAATGTATAGAAGAAACAAGGTTGGTGAGAGTGCAGAACCTTGGGGAACCCCAGCATTGGTTGTGAAAATATTGGATGTGATACCATCTAAATTAACATGAAATTGGCGACCTGTAAGAAAACTATGAATCCATGAGACAGTGAGATGGTCTATGCCATAAGATTTTAATTTAGCTATAAGATTTTTATGCCACACTTTATCAAATGCTTTAGAAATGTCAAGTGAAATACTGAATGTTTCACCGTGGTTTTCCAGCGATTTGTTCCAGAGATGGGATACGTAGGCTAACAGATCACCTGTTGCATGACTTCTACGAAAACCATACTGCTTATCATCAATAATTCGCGACATTTCCAAATAATCTATCAAATTGTAGTTAACATATTTTTCAAATATTTTAGCTAAAACCGACAGAATTGCAATTGGTCTATAATTGTTAGGGTCTATCTTACTGCCTTTCTTTGATATGGGTTGAACGCTGGCCAGCTTCCAAGAATCGGGAAATATTCCGGTTTTATAAGATAAATAGAAAATTTTTGTTAAAATTGGAGCTAGTTGCCTAGCAAAGTTTTTAAGAATGAGGGGTGGAATACCGTCTGGGCCAGCAGATTTGTTGATATTGATAGAAAGAAGCATTTTCCGTACAATATTGCAACGAAAAATAATTGGTTTCATTTTCGTTACAACTGTGGGAATGAGTGTAGGAGAATGGGGGGGTTCAACTATGTTTGAGTTTTCTGCGAAAATACGACCCAAAAGATCCGCTTTCTCTTTCGAGTCGCTCACGGGAATGTCATTCAGAACTAAGGTTGGAATAGAGGATCGAGTAAAATTGCTCTGGACTGATTTAACTGCCTGAAAGAAACTACGTGAGCCAGATGGGTGCTCGGCGAATTTCTTTGCTTTCTTCTGGATAAACGCGTCTTTGTCCAAGTCTATTTTGAATTTACTAATATTTCTGGCTTTCTTATAGGCGCTATGGGTTTCAGGTGTTTTATTAGCGTTATACGTCTTGAATGCTTTGCGTTTATTCCTCACTGCCTCATCAACATCCCGTGTAAACCAAGGCTCAGTTTTAGGAGTGATTAATCGATTTGGAATAAACCGCCGCATTCCTTCTTTTATGATTTCAGAAATTCTTATTACCGATGTGCTAGGATCTTGATCAACACAACAAATAGTTTTCCAAGGTGTTTCGTCATAAAAGTTTCTCAGTCCCTCCCAGTCAGCGCGTTTATAGTTCCAAACCCGACGAGGATTTGCTTTAATTTGTGTCGGTGATGTAAATTGCACTATTGCTGATATTAGTAAATGGTCCGATGTTCCGAGGGGTTGTTCGACTTTTGTCTTCGTAGTATCTGGTTCGTTTGTCAAAAACAGATCCAGCAAATTGTTGTTATGATGTGAATTGTCTGCGATTCTAGTGGGACACTCTATCATTTGCGTCAAACCGTGATAATCTGCGAGTATCAGTTCGGCTTGTCGTCCTACGTCGTCAGTGCGCGATGAATACTTAAGCCATTGTTTATTATGAATGTTAAAGTCTCCAAGAATGGCCAGTCTTGCTTTGGGGTAGTCCGTGGTAATCTTGTCTAGATTAGCCGATATTTGATCGAAAAAGGGACATCCTGGGGGAGAATTTGGGGATCTATATAATCCTAATATAAACATAGTTTCATCAACACCTGAGATCTTCAGTGCTATAGAATTATGGTGCTTAGAGTTCAACTCGTAGGCCTTAATTCTCATACATGAAAGTGAATCTCGAACAAATACACAGACACCATGCTTGTTATAAAAGGAATGTTCCAATTCGTAACTAGGTATCCGGTATTTATCGGGATCCAACTTCGATGCTTTGCCACTAACAATTGTTTCGGTAAGAAACAATATGTCAGGTTTATTTTTTTCGATGTAGTGATGAACCTCGTTTAGATTCGAATTGAGACCTCTTATGTTGGTGAAGTCAATGCTAAGCTGTTGGTTCACTCTGCGGCCATTTTGTTGAGACAAAGACTTACCCTTTGACATTGCAGGCATAGCTACTGAAATTCGGCCAGGCCTAAATTTCAACACTAAACAGTACAAAAGAAACTGGGTATCTCTGTCACAAAAACAGGGTAGCAGATTTCATGCAACAGTAGCACGATAAGAGAAAAGCAAAAAAAAATGGGGACACAAAATACACTAACAAAATTGAAGAGTACAAATAAAGGGTTAAATTCGAAATTCCTAACTTTTGTCAAAAAAAAAAAAAAAAAACATTTCAAACAACAAAAAAAAAAACATGTAGCAATAGGTTTAAATTTCCAACCCGACCTTTATCAACAACTTTGATATAATTATCGATAACGACCTTTATGATCTTAAGGTCGAAATCACTACGGCAATGCACTTTTTCCTAACACAAAGGATTTGTAAATTGTTTTTAAAAAAAGGCAATTGAACTCAACAAATCAATTTTAATTTTGTACGTTTATTCATCAAATATTAATGTAGTTATCATTTACGTAATTAAATATAGTTTGTAATTTTTAGTTGTTTTTTATGATAGCATATTATAAGATAAGCTTGGTAACAGTTTAGTTTCTTCACGTGAACCACCATTAAAACTCACGATCGACACCATAGTTTTGTTTTTTTTCTTTTTAATAATTTTTATATATATAAATCGCGATTAGATATATCGTTAATTATATGAATTATGCGTCACATAAGCCGACATTTCTGAAAAAAAGAAAATTTTAATCCGACTTGAACAAGGAATATCATTTCCTTTTAAACTAAAACGTCACGAATCTATGTTCGATTTTTTTATTTAAAATAAATTTTTCTTTTGTTCACAAAAATCAGAAAAAATTTTAATCTAATTATTTTAAAATTTCACGAGAACTGAACTTTTTGTATTTATCGATTTTCTTTCAAAAAGAAATCGATCTCTAACCGAATTTAATTTTGTTTTTTTTTGTTTTATTAATTTCCGACTTCAAAAATCTATCACCACTTCCAAAAATGTAACTTTTTCGGTTTTAAAATCAGAAAACTGACTGAATTCAAATTCAAAATGTGCTAGCATAAATATTATTTCTATTTTTAGGACTAAAAAAAGACAAAAGTTGATTCATTGTCATTATGTCTCTTTCAGTCTATCATCGAAACGTACAACAAGTTTTTGTTGAAGTATTAAAGCATTAAAAAAAAACATTTGCAAGAGAATATGTCTGTTTCATTTTTTTTTCATTTAAATATATAACAGAAAAAAAAAACTTTACAAAGGAAAGTTAAATGGTTACGTTTAATATGAAAATCTTTTGTACCTTGCAAAGGTGCGTCATCATTTCATAATTTCTTTATTTACGTTTGATAAAAAAAAATTCAGAAATAGCAATGTGTATTAAGTTATATATACAATAAAATGAAAACAAAATATAACCACAATGATATCAGTAAATAATGAGTTTAGGAAAGGACACGCTGGACGATAAAAGATTCATCACATTTGCAACAGATTATTTAGAAACATGTTAAAGAAAACTTATGTAACGAGAAGCAGGTAATATCATAGTTGGAGAATGAGGAATATATGGTGAGTTATCTTGATGCCGGCCTTTTATGGTAATGCAATCGGTCTATTTGTCTGACCTGTCAAGTCCTGACTTCCCGACAACCCACTTCAATTCCACAAACGTCACCTGGCAGAATTGTGACCACGACAATATTTAATTGAATTTATGAAAATATCAATAATAATGGACGAAAAGAAATGGGTTTATTATAGTTCTGTTATACATTTTAAAAATTTAAAGCAATCCTGAAAAACTTAATGTATCAAATATCAAGACTTCGATTTTGGTTAAGGATTTTGATATAGTTTTCGGCATAAGACTTTTATGAGGACATTGTTTTTAGTTTTGGACAGCGATGTATATCAAACATAAATCTTTGTTAAAGTGCATGTATTTTTTTATCTTTGTTTAGAAATTTATTACAAAACTAACACGAAACATCAATACGTTGCCGGAAAATCATAACGGATTATAAAAGAACATAATTTTGTGAAAAGATGATACAATCAACAAACTACTCAAAAACTTTCCATTTAGTGTTTCGAGAAAATATTACAAAA
Source organism: Diogma glabrata (assembly GCA_963693315.1). Classification (NCBI taxonomy): domain Eukaryota; kingdom Metazoa; phylum Arthropoda; class Insecta; order Diptera; family Cylindrotomidae; genus Diogma; species Diogma glabrata. Next base: position 80,907,983 of record OY856186.1, on the reverse strand, counting down.
TCACAAATTCATATTTCTTTCAAAATTCCAAAAATATTGTAAAAATTAAGTAAAATCAATCTTTTTTCAAAATTCTAAAAATATTCCAAAAATTATTACAAAATCAAAGATTAAACTTTTTTTTAAAAATTTTAAAATATTGCAAAACTTATAACAAAACTAAAAATAAATTTTTTTCCAAAATTCTAAAAATATTCCAAAAATTATTACAAAATTAAAATACAAACTTTTTTCAAAATTCCAAAAATATTTCAAAAACTATAACAAATTCAAAAAATTTCATGTCACATTTACGTCATACAAACGCGACAATTGTTTTTTCCCCAAAATTGGCTAAAAAAATAAATGAAATCATTTTTTTGTCATACTTGACAATATTTTTTTGAGAAACTTATAATGCAATAAAATTCTCAATAATAATAATATCATGTTCATTACATTTCATTTCATACAAATAACTAATTTTATTATTTTCTAAAAAAAGAAATGAAAATCATTAATTCTTTTGACACACTTGACATTATTTTTTTGACAAATTTATAATATACTTTAATAATTTTTTTTGTTCAAACTTAACAATTATTATAATAAATTTCTTGTTTTAGTTAACAAGATTTATTTATCAAGATATATCAAAACTCAGTTTTTATTTATACTACTGTCGATGAAAGCATAGCTTTCGAAATACGTATATAGTAAATATTAACTATTAGTTAACAAGAAATTGGCGATTTTATTTTATTTTATTAGTGAAAATATTTAAACTTATAATGCCATAATTCTCTATAATAATAAAATTTCATGTCATACAAATAATTAAATTTATTTTTTTCAAAAATTGGGTAAAAAAAAATAAATAAACCGAAGTAAAATCTTTCTTTTGACACTTTTGACAACATTTTTTTTGACAAACTCATAATGCAATAATCTAGTTTTTGGTCTCACATATCATTCCCGACCATCAAGATTTCTTCAAATTCAATGTTTCTATTCGTAATCACAAATGTTCAATCAACAATCAACAAATGTTTACTCACGAAACAGTTTCCACATTGGGAAATGGAGATTGCAGGCCATCAATGATTACCTTGTACATCTTAAATGGACAAGTGATGTTCTCTTCTTATATATATTTTAAAAAATGATGCACTTCGTCTTTAAAATATTGTACTTCTATCTCCCTCGCATATGCATTTTACAATTCTAAAATACACTTGTCAACTTCATCACTGGATATATTTTGATCAAAAAATTATTTAAAATTATTTAAAACAGTTTCATATATGGACGTTCTGGTAGACATTTCAGTGGCAAGTCTATCACAGATCATATTGTGAGTATTTATAATAAACAATTCTCGTTCTACTAGCTGTGTATCATTTGCAGATGATTCATCATACATAATTTTGCGTTTTATTTTTCGTCCTTCTTTGTAGCTAATATTGTCTGTTAATAAGTTTGCTTGCTTTTCTATGCTCTCACAATCATTCCGAACATCCCTTATAAATTGTGACAAAGAATTAAACAGTTTTACTCCTTGTAATAAGTTCGTTTGAATATTTTGAAATGATTTTCTAGTACTATTGATTCATTGCAATAATATATCCCATAGAACGGTTAGTAAGGCATTTCATATTCATCGAAAGAGCTAGCTAATTCTTTAACCTCAACTTTAGTAATCGGGTTTTCGTCTTCATTTTCGCTAATTTGGATAAGAACGCTTTTAATATTTTTGTAATTAAACCGCAAGGCGGATACTGCATCAGCTCTTGCAGACCATCTTGTCACTTGTGTCACTTAATTTTTTAATATGTTTGGAATTAGGATCGGAAAAATTATCAATAAGCAACTTCCATCTGTGAGTAGATGAAGAAAAGAATACATACATATTTTGGATAAAGTTAAAATAATATACCGCAGTAGAATAGGCATCTGCACAATAATTTCCAATTAAATTAAGCGTATGACTTGTACAAGGAATAAAAATGGCGGTCTCACTTAGAGTTTTAATTCTGGCTTGTAAACCATTATATTTTCCGGCCATATATGTTTGACCGCGACAATTTTTAATATCCAAAGACAAATTGTTTAAAGTTTTCAAAATAAGTTGTGCTAGATATTCTGAATTGTGATTTTCAATTTGTAAAAATCCAAAAATCGTTCTCTCGCATCGCCCACTTTATCAATGTACCTTAATATAAAACTTAGTTGGTCAGTGTGGTTCACGTCTGGCGTAGTATCAACAATAATTGATTAATATAAAGAGTCCTGAATTTCTTGAATTAGGTGTTCTTTTACTTCAGTTCCCATTAAATTTATAAATTCATCGCATGTGGTATGTGATAAATAACTTACATTACCTTTTCCTGGATGGCTGTACCTCTCTAAATGATTTTTAAGAAAATCATCGAATTGGGATAGGTACTCAATGCATGTCATAAAATTTCCTTTTCTGTTCAAATCAATATCTTCTCAATGACCACGAAATGCTAAACCCATAGTAGCTAATAGCTTTACTGTAGCTGCAACTCTTTTTAAAACTTCCCGCCAGTATTTTTGTTGTACTTCAATTTCACGAGCTATTTGAGTATCAATACGTCCAGTTACAAACAATCTTTTTTTCAAATTTTTCAAACAAATTTTTTAGACAATCTTTTTTCCAATCAACGTTGATAAAACAAAATATACAACTAAAGCTAAAACACCTATACTATATCAATCATATCATATGGAAACCCTTTCCAAACGTTAATCCAAATGATGAATTTAGCATGTATTGTATAAAAAATACATGGATTTTAAGCATACAATAAAAGATTTCAATTCTACACGTTAAAAAGTTTTCATTTATTTAGTTATATATGAAATTAATCTAAAATATGTACAATTATATGCTTAAAATTGAGGTTTTCAGTTTAATGCTTTCAATAAATTGTAGGTCTTAAAAGAAATTCAAAATCATTGATGAAAACATAAAACTCAAATATACTTCAAATATCCAAAAAATACTTATCTGGATTTTGTTTTTATCAATAATTTTGCGATTGATATAATAACAGCCCATTGCAAATAAAGTTTTAGTATTAATATTCATTCGTAGCAGTGGAACTTTTCAAAACAAAATGTTTTTTTACTATACAAATTGGAAAACGAATTTGTACATTAAAAAATTATAAAACTATCAAATTAGAATTATTAAAATAAATACATACATGAAAAAAAGTAATACAAATTGACAACCTAACACTTTTACATGTGGGATAATATTAAAAAAATCTTTAGGTTTAAAAACTTTGGTTGAATGAACGCAGTCATCTGATATTTGAATAAAATATCAATACTATTTGTAGCGAGGGGGCCCCTGTGCATGTGGGGCCCGAGGCGGCCGCCTCTTCCGCCTCTATGGTAATCCGCCACTGAGTCGAAAAAGACAATGTTTTCATCTCTTGTAGGAAAATATACTATTATTTTATAAAATAAATAAAAATGGTCGCAGCTGTACGTTTGTAAGTGTAAAGATCGTCAGTTTATTTGCAAAGTGACTATTACTAGTTCCCCACCGTAGTAATTTGCTAGCTAGCATAGTTTAATAAAGTATAGTAGCAACGGTGTGAAAGCAAACTATCACAACAATTATTTTAAATTTGCTATTTTCATTTGCTAGCTAGTAAATATAATACTTACCAAATAAAGTATAATATAACGTAATTATTATTTTATAGGTGAAATGTCATTTTATGGAATTTGTAAACATTTTGTTTTCTTGCGATTTTTAGCTTGTAAGATTCATTTCTGATATTTAATAAATTAAAGTGTATGTATTAATTGTTGATTATGATATGGATATGTTTAGTATAGCATTATAAAGGAATAGGACATGAAAAACGTAGTCAACGTAGACGTTTGGTTTTCGTGAGAGAATTATTTAAAAAAGACGTTATAGAATAAAACTTATATGTATTTTATGCTGTTCAAAAACAATGGCAGGGCTGGTCTAAATCTAGTTTGATTTTCTTTGGGTTGTATATTTCATTTTAAAAACTATAACGCTAATATCATTTATAAAATTGACAGTACGGTATTTTGATATATTAATTTTATTCTAGTGTCAAGTTAGGTTTGGTTTCCCACCGAAACATTATCTTAATATAATATGAACGGTGAGAAATCAAACTAATATCAAATATTTGCTATACTACATATTAAATTTCTGCGGTGGGAAACTATAGTATCCCAGGTAGTACGAATTCGGTTTGAAATTGATACGATATCGATTACATGTAATCATGTAGTCGAAACATATTTCGATATAGCTTCGATACTGTATCGATTACATTTAGAACAACGTGTTCGCCCTAGTAAGCGAATATGTGATCGATACCAAATTGAAACTATAATCGATACCTAATCGGACCACGTAATCGAAACATACTCATAACGTGTTTCGATACATAATCGAAACTACTAGTAACAATGTGATCGAAAGTTTAGAGTTCTTATTTTTGGTTGTACATTTTAAAATATTTGGAATAATTTTAATAAATACATTTATTTATTATAACATAAAATACATATTTTAGATATTTTTATTTAAAATAAATATAAAAATTTTAACAAAAAAGCTGCAAATTGAAATGTGAACCTGAAATCAGAAAAAATACCATTAAAAGAAATAGTTTATAGAATTATATAGATATATATATGTATATATCAAAATGTGAACCTGAAATGAGAAAAAAAAACCATTAAAAATAGTTTATAGAAATATCTTAAATCAATAAATGCTGCAACTTCAAATTATAGGTTATGTAAGCAATAAAATAACAATAAAATTAAAACAATTCACGACATAATACATATTTTCTTATATATACATAACATTAAAATGTACTTACTGTTGAAATATATTATGTTCAAAAGAATTTAACTTTAAATCATATATTGTTTAATTTACCCACAAATATATGTTTCGCGCGACTGTAAATGAAAAATATGTACAATTTTAAATGTCAAAACGCCATATTTTTTTGTTATAGTGAGATGACAATATATAATAGCTATATGACTCTTTTTTTCCAGTTCGAAACTATCGATTACAAAACGATTTTGATTACAGTTTCTTGCCTGGGATATGATGAACTGAGATGCACTGAACGCGTACGTAGCATGTTATGACACTGGCTGACGGTCTTTCCCCCGTTAAAAATACAGCTGACGGTTTCCTTTATTATTTTAGTAGTATGAAAATTCAGCTGCATGAATTGCGTAAGGTATAAAATGAATTTGTATTTACAAGTTTTCAGAATGGTTCATATACGTGACTGACGTATAACCCACCCTCTTCAATACAGCTGACGATTGTTTTTTTGTTAAAAATAATCTAAAATATCATCTCGCAAATTTTGGAGCGGTATGAAAATACTAGGACCAAACTTTTTTTTTACCGACTTTCGCATGCTGCCACCTTTAGCCCCACCACGGGCCCGACGACTGACGCTTATTTTGTTAATATATGAGCATTGAACAACTCCCAAAATGAAATTCAGTCGGTAGAAAATGACTCATACAAATGTAACGCCACCTCCCGTACTAGTAGTAGAGGTAGTGTAGATTTTGGACGATGACATAATTAATTCATCGAGTGTTAATAGAGGTTTCGGAAATGTTCAAGAAAACCAGAACGCCTTGAGTAGTACACAAGAGAATTCAGGTATTGTTGAGAATAATATGGCACAAGAAAATCAAAACGTTTCAAATAGTACACAAGAAAATTTAGGTTCAAGCATTCAAACAAGTCGAAGCAGGGAAAGGAAACGACCAAAATATTTGGTTGATTATGTAACGTCATAAAACAAATGTATGTCTGCAAAATTCTAGATTAGATTAGATTAGAAGGGGTTGGACAGGTTGCACGAGTCAGAACTTGGCCTGGCACACAGACTCTGTGGTCCATAGCGCCGTGTCCGAGTTTGGTCTCATAACAACTATTCCACAAAACTTTCCGTACTTAAGCTTAATGAAATCCAAAATCAACTGTATTGGCGACAGTTTGATTGTGCTGCAAAATTCTAAAATTCCTAATTTATTCTTATTATGACAAAGTTGTAGTCAATAATTTAAAATGTGGTGCCGTTATCATTTAAATAACAAAGAGCTCAATTTACAACATAATTTGATTTACACTTATTTCGTTGTATACATTTATTGCAGATGGTTGGCGAATGTTGTCTGGAAGATTTGGTTTACTTGTGGCGAACATCTAAATTTAAAGTTAAAAAAATTCAATTTAGCAAGCTATGTTTTTTTACTTAAAAATTATTAAAAAAACAATATTAGTTTTTGATTTTGATTCATTATTGCCAAAAGATTAATTTTAATTTCATCGATTAAAAATTCCTTAATTTAATTCAGATTAACATAAGATTCAGATTAATAAAAGTTATTAATGTATTAGCTATTTTGTTCGTTTTAAGTTTGAATCATATAAAATGTAAATGGAATATTAAATAACGAATTTATAATAAAGTGATAATACAATTTGTTGAAACAGCTGGTGATTGTATTTCTTGATCTAAAGTTAATAAGATTGATTAAGATTAAGTTGCCATCAATCAAGTTCTTTGTACAACTTTATTTTGATTTTTTGAGAGAATCTTTATTGCTGAACTCTCAAAAATATTTAAAGAAGAATCTCTCATTATTGTATCTCTCTCAACCTATGGATCAAATGTCAAATTAATATTTGGGAAGAAATTCGTTTTATTGGATCTCTCAACCTTTGGATCAAAAGTTCAATTAGGATTTTCTGAATGAAGAAACTTTCATTTCAAATATTTTAAATGGCAATTTATGTGAAAGTTAATTTTAACTATTTATTGATATAGCGTGAATCATTACAAGCTATATTTTGGTGACCATCCGACTACTAAGAACACAGAAAACCAGGACCTTCTGAAATTTCAAGTAAAAATTTAATAAATTAATTTTACTATTTACAATATTAAATAATATAAAGAATTTTATTAGTATTTTTTTGATTTAACTTTGAAATTTTAAAAACTTTTAAATTTAAGTTATTGTTTCGCTTCCTATTTTAAAATTTTTTTGTTTAAATAATTTTATCAAAAAAATATGTACAAATTTAAGGATTTTTTGATTTGTTTAGGCGTGTTGTTGGTCGCAGGGCTTGCAATTGTTGTAGCGACACAACATGCGTTCGTGATTTTATTCGCTGCAACATTTTTTTACCTAGTTGCCGTCATAACTAGGCTTAATCGTTATGCATTTACTTTTCCAGCAGTTTCCGCAGGTAACCCAGAACCTGAGGGAACTGCTTCAACTTCCGGACCCTCAACCTTTACATTCACACAAGACCAGCTTCAGGCACTGGTCGCAGAGCAGGTCGCAGCTGCTCTTACTAATTTGAACCTTGGAGGTACATCTTCAAATCCTCCACAATCTCCACCACCTCCTGCTGCGTTACCTCCACCTCCCTCAGCTTCAACTTCTTCGGCAGCTATGCCACAAATTGATCACGTAGCTATCAAAATTCCTCCTTTCTGGTCTGAGACTCCAGACCTTTGGTTCATAACTCTTGAGGGGCAGTTCTTGTTGGGGCGTATCAGGTACCAACAAACTAAGTATGGCCACTTACTTACCATGCTTACTCCCACACTGGCGAAACTAGCCAGTGATATCTTGGTTAACCCCGACCAAGATTTCCCATATGATAGGCTCAAAGAGGCTCTTATAGCTCGCCTATCCGGTAGCACTTCAGATCGCATACACAAAGTGTTACGCGGTATGGACCTTGGGGATCTTAAGCCCTCACAATTACTCCGGGATATGACTACCGAATCCCGTAATACGTTTTCAGAGACAGCTCTTAAAGTCCTTTGGGTGGAGAAACTTCCACCTGCTGTCCGCGCTGCTATCGCTACTGTCAGTGAAGATCTTCAAAAGACAGCAGAGATAGCAGATAATGTTCTCAATGCCCTAAGGGGTTCGCAAGTTAATGCGGTATCTAACCCTGCCGCTTCTTCTCTCCCTTCTTCTTCTTCTTCCTCAAGTGAAATCATATCACTTGAGGAAAAATTCAAAAAACTGGAGGCACAAAACGTGCAACTCCTCAATGCCATTCAAAGGCAAAATTTCTCCCAACCTCCTCAACAATACCGAAGTAGATCTAAGGATCGAAACGGTAATCATAATTCGAATTTCAATCGGAATTATCGCTCTCCCATGCGACCTCGGTCCAGGTCACGCGTGCGAATGTTTGATGGTATCTGCTACTACCATCACTACTACAAGGGAGATGCAAAAAAATGTGTTCCTGAGTGTAAAAATTATTCCAAACACTCAGATTCCTCTGCCTCGACATCTTCAAAAAACTATTAGATTCATCACATGTGACGGCATGTGATGACATTTATTCTCAACTCCGTCTTCTGGTCCTCGACATTTCTTCATGCAAGACTTTCCTCGTTGATACAGGTGCCGAAGTTTCAGTTCTCCCCGCTACTATGGAGGAAAAAATTTCAAGAAAATCAGACTTCTACCTCTACGCAGCTAACGCGACTAAAGTTAGCACTTACGGTACACGGTCTTTAAACTTAAACATTGGTCTCAGACGAGTGTTCTGTCAGACCTTTGTTATAGCCGATGTTACCACTCCTATCCTAGGAGCTGATTTTCTCAATAAATACGGCCTTTTAGTGGACATTAAAAACCGACGTCTTGTCGATCCACTAACTTCTCTATTTACTTTGGCTAAACTCTCCACTTCTCCAGCACCTTCTTTAACTTTGATCAACGATTCGGTCAATGTAGAAATTCTTGATTTACTCAAAAATTTCAAGGACTTAACGTCCAAAAATGATCTTGTTAAACATGTGAAACATAACGTAACTCACGTTATTGAAACACGTGGTCCTCCCGTTTCTTGTAAGTATCGTCGACTTGCTCCAGACAAATTGGCTATCGCAAAGGCAGAATTTAATCTTATGTTATCCCAAGGCATCTGCCGACCTTCTAACAGTCCTTGGGCTTCTCCTCTCCATCTCGCTAAAAAGAAGAACGGCGAGTGGAGACCTTGCGGTGACTACCGTACTCTAAATAACATTACAATTCCGGATCAATATCCTATTCCTCATATTCAGGATTTTTCGCATCAACTACATGGATGCAAATTCTTCTCCACAATTGATCTCGTCCGCGCATATCATCAAATTCCTATTGATGAGCGCGATATTGCAAAAACTGCAATTTCAACTCCGTTCGGACTCTTCGAATTCGTTCGAATGACCTTCGGATTGCGAAATGCTGCGCAATCTTTCCAACGGTTTATGCATTCCCTTCTTCGAGACCTAAATTTCTGTTTCATCTACATAGATGACCTCCTAATTGCTTCTGAAACCTATGAGGAACACCTCAAACATCTTAGGACTGTTTTTGAGCGTCTTTCTGACGCTGGTCTCATCATCAACGTTGATAAATGCAACTTTGCTAAATCCAACGTTGACTTTCTTGGACATTCCATTGATTCAACTGGAATCAAACCTACTTCTGAACGTGTCGATGCTATCAACTGTTACGAACGTCCCGAAACAGTTATGCAACTCCGCCGTTTTCTTGGAATGATTAATTTCTACCGCAGGTTCATTCCTCACGCTGGTGGCAATCAAGCCATCCTAAATGATTTTCTTAAAGGTTCCAAAAAGAATGACAAACGGGTCATTCAATTGTCTGAAGACGCCATTCAAGCCTTCGATCTTTGCAAGCGGCAACTCAGTGAGGCTACAACTCTTTCTCACCCCTCACACTCTGCCCAACTTGCCGTTATGGTCGACGCTTCCGACAAGGCACTTGGCGCCGTTGTTCAACAAAAAATTAACGATTGTTGGACACCTCTTAGTTTCTTCTCTGTGCGACTCAATGAAACGCAACAGAAATACAGCGCTTATGATCGCGAACTCCTTGCAGCTTATTCTGCAATTAAACATTTCCGGTATCTCCTTGAAGGTAGAACCTTCACTCTTTTCACCGATCATAAGCCACTCATTTACGCTTTGTCGCAGAATCCTGCCAAAGCTAGTCCTCGCCAGTTCCGTCATCTTGATTTTATCAGTCAATTTACGACTGATATTCGCCACATTTCTGGAATTGATAATGTAGTTGCCGACACACTTTCTCGTGTTGAGCAAATATCAATTCCAGAAAATATTAACTACGACGAAATTGCTGACGCTCAGTTCAACGATAACGAACTAAAGGAATTAGTGGACACTAGTCCCACACTTCAATTCCGTTCCTTTCCATTATCGTTTGGCAATTCTAGTGCCAAAACAATTTTGTGTGATACTTCTTCTGGTAATCCACGACCTTTTATTCCAAAGCAATTTCGTCAGTCTGTTTTCGAAAGTCTCCACAATTTATCTCACCCAGGAGTCCACAGTTCTGCCAAACTACTTGCAGAAAAAGTCATTTGGCCATCAATTAAAAAAGATGTACGACAAATGGCTCAGAACTGCCTGGCTTGCCAAAAGGCAAAAGTTTCTCGCCATACTCAATCTCCTTTAGGTAATTATCCTCAAACTTCTCAACGATTTTCCGAGATTCATATGGACATTATTGGTCCACTTCCTACCTCTGAGGACAAACGTTATTGTGTCACTATTATTGACCGTTATACTCGATGGCCTGAAGCCATTCCTATCTCGGATATTACAGCTGAAACGGTAGCATCAGCTCTCTACTCCAATTGGATCGCTCGCTTCGGAGTACCTTCAGTAATCGTCACTGATCAGGGCTCCCAATTCGAATCCAATCTCTTTAACGAGTTGTCAAAACTTATCGGTTTCGAACGTAAACGTACTACTAGTTACAATCCTAAATGTAACGGACTAATCGAACGTTGGCACCGAACTCTTAAATCCGCGATAATGGCCTACGACAGAACGGACTGGACACGAATTTTACCGTCAATACTACTTGGTTTACGAACCACTTTCCGTGAAGATTTCCAATCTTCATCGGCTGAGCTCGTCTACGGTACTAACATACGTCTTCCAGGAGAATTCTTTAGCCAAAACTCTAACTCCACTCCACAATCTGATTTCGTTTCACAGTTGAAACAACATTTTACTCACCTTCGTCCATCTACTGCGTCAAGACACACTTCTCCTAATGTTTTCGTCTCCAAAAATCTCCAGTCTTGTTCGCATGTCTTCTTACGTACGGACTTAGTACGTAAAGCATTACAACCGCCATACGAAGGTCCTTTTAAAGTCATCAGTCGCGATGATAAAAATTTTGTTATTGACCGTAAAGGTCAACATATTCGAGTTTCCATCGACAGATTAAAACCTTGCTTTAGGGAACAATCTGAAGATGACTCATCTCAAAACTCACCTACTTCGAGTACTAATCTCAGTCGCGCAGACGAAACTTCGTCTTCTACAGATAATGTCCATTCTACTCTTTCGGACACATTCCAGTCTTCTCCTTCTACCTCTGCAGAAACAAGGCAACGCGACGCTAAGGCAACTGTATCACCTAAAAGGGTTAGATTTAATCTCATTCCTCAAACTCTGATATTCCATCCTGCATCCACAATTACGCGAGCAGGTCGAACCACTCGTACCCCTACTCGTTTCCTTCGTGCTCTAGCACAATAATTTTCTCTTTATATCGTCCCATCTTCGATGGCACTAGGGAGGGAGTGTTGTGGCGAACATCTAAATTTAAAGTTAAAAAAATTCAATTTAGCAAGCTATGTTTTTTTACTTAAAAATTATTAAAAAAACAATATTAGTTTTTGATTTTGATTCATTATTGCCAAAAGATTAATTTTAATTTCATCGATTAAAAATTCCTTAATTTAATTCAGATTAACATAAGATTCAGATTAATAAAAGTTATTAATGTATTAGCTATTTTGTTCGTTTTAAGTTTGAATCATATAAAATGTAAATGGAATATTAAATAACGAATTTATAATAAAGTGATAATACAATTTGTTGAAACAGCTGGTGATTGTATTTCTTGATCTAAAGTTAATAAGATTGATTAAGATTAAGTTGCCATCAATCAAGTTCTTTGTACAACTTTATTTTGATTTTTTGAGAGAATCTTTATTGCTGAACTCTCAAAAATATTTAAAGAAGAATCTCTCATTATTGTATCTCTCTCAACCTATGGATCAAATGTCAAATTAATATTTGGGAAGAAATTCGTTTTATTGGATCTCTCAACCTTTGGATCAAAAGTTCAATTAGGATTTTCTGAATGAAGAAACTTTCATTTCAAATATTTTAAATGGCAATTTATGTGAAAGTTAATTTTAACTATTTATTGATATAGCGTGAATCATTACAAGCTATATACTCATTTATTGTTTAAAAGAAAAATTGCTAATTGAAGTTATATCATACAAAATCAAAAATTTATTATTTTATTATTAACGGTAATGTTATTGAAAGATATTTGCTTACTGGGCATCCGAGATTATTATTATTATTATTTATTGCTACAATTAGATAGTTCAGTGAATTATTGTAAAATGTCAAGTTGAAATATTAGAATTAGTGAAATTAATAAAACAAGGTTAATGATTAGTAATTCAATTTATTGTTTTTTTTTATCAACTTGTTACACACTAAATTAACAAAAGTAGATTGATTTATTTTATGCTGTTCTTTGGCAAGTAAATAAATCAATATTTTTTCGATAATAAACTGTTGTTCCTTCTGAAATAATTTGTTATGCCTACTGTCACAATTTGATGATGCTAAAAAGCTATACCCAAAGAATTAAGAGAATAGAGGAAGTGAAATTGATCTTAAAAGTTGAAGTAATTTTTGCACACCAATAAATTGTTACTAAAGCCGCAATTAGACTATTGCAGAACTCTGCAATATTTCTGCAATGGTTGATTGTAAAATATTCATTGCAGAAAAGTTTGGCAATGAACTCATCGCAAAACATTGGAATGACTCATTGCAATGAGTTCATTGCCAAACTTTTCTGCAATGAATATTTTACACACTACCATTGCACGAATATTGCAGAGTTCTGGAATAGTCTAATTACGGCTTAACACACTTGCGTTCTAGTAGAGGCGCCGTAATTATTTCTATTATTGCATTGAATTCCAAATTTAAGCGTATTTTTGCCCCCATAATTAATATAAAAAAAGAGACGCCATTACATAGAAAAACAACATAAAATTTGACAATCTAACAGCGAAGCATTCTATTATTGTTTGATTTGATTATTGATTTTAGATTATATTTTTTTCTCGAAAATATTTAAAAAACTTAAAACTTATTAATCGAAAAGTAAATTATAATATCAATATTAGTTATCAATGATAAGAAATCTCATCCTGAATATGTTTTCGGTAATTTTTACATGTCATTGTCACACTCTTCATATTTAATGTTCTATTCAAAATTTTCACTTAAATATAATAATTTTTCTTTAAAATTATTTTTAAATTATAATAAAATCACTAGTATTTTTTATAAATTCGTCAAAATATCACCACTGTAAATAAAAAACAATTTTATTAAAACCAAACCAAACAATATTTACAATATTTTTTTTTTGACAGTTCAAAATGGACAAATACCGAGAGGAGAAAAGCGAAAAACTACTTCAAATATTTTTGTGTATATATACAGTAGCTTCATTTCCTTAGTCTCTTAATTCTTTGGCTATACCAAATTTTGACGTTACGTTGTGGTGAATATAAATTCCGAAAGACAAAATTTTGACAATTAATAGTTTTCATCTGTCATTATTTCATGAGTTCGCACCTTTGAATAAATATCTAAGGAAGAGTAACTAGACATTTTGAGTGAAGCACCTAATTTGTAGTATTGGTGCGTTTGATGGTGTTTGTATTTAATCGTAGGGTGGTACTGTGTATAATTTGTATAAAGTTACACAAACATAAGTATATTTATTAATCCAGTATCGAAAAGTAAAAATCACGACCTAAAATAGGCGGACTATCATTATTCGTATCAAGAATAATTATTTTTAAAATTTTCATTTGATTTTTAAATTCCACATTTACTTTAATATGCCCTAACACTAACACCGGAATAATTTTGTATAGTAGAATTTTTTGCTAGAGAACACGAAATTTGTTTGTTATGCGCATATTGTATGCACATTCGTATGTTGTTTGCACAGTCAGTGTCTCGATATTAAAATAATATTAAAAAAACTATTAGGGTCCCATTGAAATGGACAAAAAAAACCATAAAGTTAATAAATTACTATTGAAATTCAACCAAATATAATAGAAAACCAAAAACTAGTAAAAATATTATTGACTTTGTAGGCAATAATTAATTCAGTAAATTATTTGTAATATAACATCACCCCGATGGAAAATCTCCCATCAAGAATAATATAAGAACTGAATCTAAAAAATTATGGTGCAAATTATGAAACTTTTTGCAATCCATACAATTTTAGAGCGATCTAGTTTCGAACCAATGAGAAAATTTTTAAACTTTAAAAAAGTTTATCATTCTCATCAGGGCTAGCCGACCAGATAAACTCTACCAAAAAATGTTAACGCTAATGATTATAAACCAAAAATTAGGTTACAACTCTAGCGAAGTGTAAAAACAAAAAATTTACATAAACATACATTTAATAAATTCAGGTTTAGTCAATTAATTTCTCTGGTGATCACTGTTTTGTTATACTCTAGATTTTCTAGTATTGAATAACAAAATTGTATCTGTGAGAAGAAGATGACTAGTCTTCACTTGTGTCTATTGACACATGATCAACAATTAATTCAGTAAATTATTTGTGATATAACATCACCCCGATGGAAAATCTCCCATCAAGAATAATATAAGAACTGAATCTAAAAAATTATGGTGCAAATTATGAAACTTTTTGCAATCCATACAATTTTAGAGCGATCTAGTTTCGAACCAATGAGAAAATTTTTAAACTTTAAAAAAGTTTATCATTCTCATCAGGGCTAGCCGACCAGATAAACTCTACCAAAAAATGTTAACGCTAATGATTATAAACCAAAAATTAGGTTACAACTCTAGCGAAGTGTAAAAACAAAAAATTTACATAAACATACATTTAATAAATTCAGGTTTAGTCAATTAATTTCTCTGGTGATCACTGTTTTGTTATACTCTAGATTTTCTAGTATTGAATAACAAAATTGTATCTGTGAGAAGAAGATGACTAGTCTTCACTTGTGTCTATTGACACATGATCAACAATTAATTCAGTAAATTATTTGTGATATAACATCACCCCGATGGAAAATCTCCCATCAAGAATAATATAAGAACTGAATCTAAAAAATTATGGTGCAAATTATGAAACTTTTTGCAATCCATACAATTTTAGAGCGATCTAGTTTCGAACCAATGAGAAAATTTTTAAACTTTAAAAAAGTTTATCATTCTCATCAGGGCTAGCCGACCAGATAAACTCTACCAAAAAATGTTAACGCTAATGATTATAAACCAAAAATTAGGTTACAACTCTAGCGAAGTGTAAAAACAAAAAATTTACATAAACATACATTTAATAAATTCAGGTTTAGTCAATTAATTTCTCTGGTGATCACTGTTTTGTTATACTCTAGATTTTCTAGTATTGAATAACAAAATTGTATCTGTGAGAAGAAGATGACTAGTCTTCACTTGTGTCTATTGACACATGATCAACAATTAATTCAGTAAATTATTTGTGATATAACATCACCCCGATGGAAAATCTCCCATCAAGAATAATATAAGAACTGAATCTAAAAAATTATGGTGCAAATTATGAAACTTTTTGCAATCCATACAATTTTAGAGCGATCTAGTTTCGAACCAATGAGAAAATTTATAAACTTTAAAAAAGTTTATCATTCTCATCAGGGCTAGCCGACCAGATAAACTCTACCAAAAAATGTTAACGCTAATGATTATAAACCAAAAATTAGGTTACAACTCTAGCGAAGTGTAAAAACAAAAAATTTACATAAACATACATTTAATAAATTCAGGTTTAGTCAATTAATTTCTCTGGTGATCACTGTTTTGTTATACTCTAGATTTTCTAGTATTGAATAACAAAATTGTATCTGTGAGAAGAAGATGACTAGTCTTCACTTGTGTCTATTGACACATGATCAACAATTAATTCAGTAAATTATTTGTGATATAACATCACCCCGATGGAAAATCTCCCATCAAGAATAATATAAGAACTGAATCTAAAAAATTATGGTGCAAATTATGAAACTTTTTGCAATCCATACAATTTTAGAGCGATCTAGTTTCGAACCAATGAGAAAATTTTTAAAGATCTAAGGATCGAAACGGTAATCATAATTCGAATTTCAATCGGAATTATCGCTCTCCCATGCGACCTCGGTCCAGGTCACGCGTGCGAATGTTTGATGGTATCTGCTACTACCATCACTACTACAAGGGAGATGCAAAAAAATGTGTTCCTGAGTGTAAAAATTATTCCAAACACTCAGATTCCTCTGCCTCGACATCTTCAAAAAACTATTAGATTCATCACATGTGACGGCATGTGATGACATTTATTCTCAACTCCGTCTTCTGGTCCTCGACATTTCTTCATGCAAGACTTTCCTCGTTGATACAGGTGCCGAAGTTTCAGTTCTCCCCGCTACTATGGAGGAAAAAATTTCAAGAAAATCAGACTTCTACCTCTACGCAGCTAACGCGACTAAAGTTAGCACTTACGGTACACGGTCTTTAAACTTAAACATTGGTCTCAGACGAGTGTTCTGTCAGACCTTTGTTATAGCCGATGTTACCACTCCTATCCTAGGAGCTGATTTTCTCAATAAATACGGCCTTTTAGTGGACATTAAAAACCGACGTCTTGTCGATCCACTAACTTCTCTATTTACTTTGGCTAAACTCTCGGGGTGATGTTATATCACAAATAATTTACTGAATTAATTGTTGATCATGTGTCAATAGACACAAGTGAAGACTAGTCATCTTCTTCTCACAGATACAATTTTGTTATTCAATACTAGAAAATCTAGAGTATAACAAAACAGTGATCACCAGAGAAATTAATTGACTAAACCTGAATTTATTAAATGTATGTTTATGTAAATTTTTTGTTTTTACACTTCGCTAGAGTTGTAACCTAATTTTTGGTTTATAATCATTAGCGTTAACATTTTTTGGTAGAGTTTATCTGGTCGGCTAGCCCTGATGAGAATGATAAACTTTTTTAAAGTTTAAAAATTTTCTCATTGGTTCGAAACTAGATCGCTCTAAAATTGTATGGATTGCAAAAAGTTTCATAATTTGCACCATAATTTTTTAGATTCAGTTCTTATATTATTCTTGATGGGAGATTTTCCATCGGGGTGATGTTATATCACAAATAATTTACTGAATTAATTGTTGATCATGTGTCAATAGACACAAGTGAAGACTAGTCATCTTCTTCTCACAGATACAATTTTGTTATTCAATACTAGAAAATCTAGAGTATAACAAAACAGTGATCACCAGAGAAATTAATTGACTAAACCTGAATTTATTAAATGTATGTTTATGTAAATTTTTTGTTTTTACACTTCGCTAGAGTTGTAACCTAATTTTTGGTTTATAATCATTAGCGTTAACATTTTTTGGTAGAGTTTATCTGGTCGGCTAGCCCTGATGAGAATGATAAACTTTTTTAAAGTTTAAAAATTTTCTCATTGGTTCGAAACTAGATCGCTCTAAAATTGTATGGATTGCAAAAAGTTTCATAATTTGCACCATAATTTTTTAGATTCAGTTCTTATATTTGTAGGCAATGTAACAAAATTTTAATAATTAAAAACAATTATGGGCTATTATTTTGAAAACGTACATCGAAAAAAAAACAACTATTTTTTAAAAATCTGAAATTTTGTTGGTATTGACGAAAGGAAAAAAGTAATTTCTGCTTTTATTTTTTGTGTACTCTGAATCGGAGTTATGCGCGGTTGAATTTTGAGGCTTTTTCACGTAGTTTTTGGTAATGGTGGCAATGTTTTGTGAATAGGTGCCACAAATTGCATCCGACTTACGTATATTTTTGCAATTAAAAAGGAAAATAATTGAATAATTGAAATAAGTAAGTTTAAAATTAATAACTTTTCTCTTTTCCGCTAGGCGGTGCGTAAAACCTTAGTTTACTTCAAAGCTCATATCTCAAAAAGTAGGCTTTTTTTTTTTTTGTTTTTCACAAATTTTAAAGTAAACATATGCAGCTATGAAATTGAGAAATAAAAAGTCAGCAATTCAATATGGATTTTTTCTTACGATTTTTTAAAGTTTGGTATATGAAAAATTCACATGTGTTTTTTTATTAAGTTAATAATCCTGTACTAAATGTGGATCTAATAAATTAAACATTTCATATTTTAACACCTGCAATAAATTTGAACCATTTTTTGTGTATTTCTGATTGAGAAACAAGTTTTTATTCAGAATAAGAATTGGAGATCCCAATGATCGAAGATTTTGTTATAATTTCAACATCACCAACACTAACATTAGAAAAAAACATTAAAAAAATATTTTTCCTATAAACATTATAATTTAATCAATATTATAAATAAATACATTAAAAAATTAATTTATATATTTTTTTTTTGCCTTTAAATTGAAATATTTATGATCATCAGAAAAAGAAAACATTTTGGCAATTATTTTATCGGGTGTAGTGTTATCCGGTAAAAAACAGTGGAATCCTTGAGTTCTTTGTTTTCTTACAAGAACATTTCGTTTATGTCGGTGAGGGTCCATAACACCAACCGCTTTGATTTCTTAATTTTTGTCGATCCTTCTGTAATAGTAACAACATCTTTAAGGCCAGGCATTGTTCTACTAATTTCCTCTGATAAGAAGTATGTTTGAATTTGTTTTACTATATTTTGTGACAAACTGTGCACTTGTTTGCTTTGAGGCCAACTGTAAGGACCTACTGTTTCCAACAGATCCATGGCGAATTCTACCAGTCGTCTTGATGCATTAAATTCATCCTGGATACGTTGATTTGACCAAAATTTACGTGGTAGAGTTGTCAACAAAAACACTTGTTTTGATTTACAGCTGGCATCTTTAAACTCTTTTTTAAGGTTCAAAAGTCATGATGTATATTCACATTCCTCGTTTGGTGATAACACTTTAACTGAATCTACTTAAAATATTCTTTGACTTATTGCCGATGTGACACTTGCAATTTTTTTATAACTTCCTGTTGTAATATGTTTTTGTTTGATAGGAGATTCGGCTAACCTTCCAAGAACATTGTTAATATCTTCTAAAATGTCATTAAGTAGTTCAGGAACTGGTGGAGATATAGTATCAACCGAAACTGGTGATGGATCTAAAGATGCTGGAGGTATTTGAATATTTTCGTTCGTTGGAACATTTTCAACATCCTGATTTATAGAAATAATTTCACTATCGATAGTTTCCGAACATAAAAGCTGCTCTATAGAAAACATTAGTTGCATATGAATTTTTATTCATTTTAATAAAATAATTAAATTTACCTTATTTTTATAGATATAAGTGCGACATGTTTCACATATAAACTGGTCATCACGCAAAGTAAAATTTAGGGTCACAGCTTTTTGAATAACAGCTGGTGTGACCAGTTTCACATTTTTTGATGTCCGCTGATGATTTTTGAGACCGTACAAGTTACAGCACAATTTGAAAGGCATTTTTATTATTATCTTTTCTAAACGTTATGTCTTCTAAATATTTTGGAATATAATTGATTATAAGGCAATCCAATCAATATATATATACCCTTGAAATAGTTTTGACATAGGTAGAATCAGGTAAAATTAGGTAGGTACAATTTAATATATTTTGATTGGATGCAAGTATAATTTGGTCAAAAACCGTTTGTGGGCGTCATTAGAAATTTTAAATGTTAAAATTATGAGCCTCTAATGAGATTTTAATTAGTAAAAAGGGGCTGAATAGACATTTTTTAAAATGAATAAACATTTTACAGACCCTTTTAATAATTTAAATTCCTTTATTTTACCACTTAACTTAAATTAATTTTTAATAAGTTTTTAACCATTTAACCGCACAGAAAATGGTTCAAATTTATTGCAGGTGTTAAAATATGAAATGTTTAATTTATTAGATCCACATTTAGTACAGGATTATTAACTTAATAAAAAAACACATGTGAATTTTTCATATACCAAACTTTAAAAAATCGTAAGAAAAAATCCATATTGAATTGCTGACTTTTTATTTCTCAATTTCATAGCTGCATATGTTTACTTTAAAATTTGTGAAAAACAAAAAAAAAAAAGCCTACTTTTTGAGATATGAGCTTTGAAGTAAACCAAGGTTTTACGCGCCGCCTAGCGGAAAAGAGAAAAGTTATTAATTTTAAACTTACTTATTTCAATTATTCAATTATTTTCCTTTTTAATTGCAAAAATATACGTAAGTCGGATGCAATTTGTGGCACCTATTCACAAAACATTGCCACCATTACCAAAAACTACGTGAAAAATCCTCAAAATTCAACCGCGCATAACTCCGATTCAGAGTACTCAAAAAATAAAAGCAGAAATTACTTTTTTCCTTTTGTCAATGCCAACAATATATCAAAATTTCAGATTTTTTAAAAATCAAAAATTTAAAAATCAACAAAAAAATGTACGTTTTCAAAATAATAGCCCTTATAATAAAAATAACGACGCCTATGGAAACAAATATCACAACAAACAAATGGTACGAACTAGAAGTAGAAATTTAATTAATATAATTGTTTTGAAAACAAATTTATCCCAAAATAAATAATACATCTCTGTTTTACTTTTTGTCTCATCTTTTATCTCTTGCTGCGTCCTATTTGTCAAAAATTCGCTGGCATAAAAGTCTTCTTTAAAATAATGTCTTCTTGACATAATTTAACCTCAGAAAAATAATTGTAATTTGTTAGTAATGGCTGAAATGCCAGGACCTGTGTCCAGTTGCATTGACAAATCTACATTATTTATCCTAACCTTAATGTAAATGGGTTTATATATTCTATTTTCTATATAGAACAATGATAAAATTAAATAAACTTTTATTAATACAAAACACTTTATTTGAAGTTAGAACAATATAAAAAGAGACAAAAATTTTATGTTAACTCAAATAGGAGGGAAAAAACTATTGACATAAGCAATTGACATTTTACCTAGACAAAAATATCATAGACTTAAAATGCCTAGATGCTTCTTCATTTGCCCTCATTTTAAGCATAAAACATTTAAATGTTTACCAAGAAGATCTTTACTCAAAGCTTTTGTTAAAGCATCTGGTGCTTGATTATTAGTTGAAACTTTTACAAGTTTGATCAGACCATTGTTAACTTGTTCTCTTATGAAATGGTATTTAACATCTATATGCTTACTACGTTTCGTTTCTGGATTCTTAGCTATCTGAATGCAACCAGCATTATCTTCATACATTGCAATAGGCAGTGGAACATTAAGCTGTAAATCACCAAAAATTTTATATACCCACATAATCTCACAAGCTGCACCACAAGCCGCTACATATTCAGCCTCACATGACGACAACGTTACATTTGTTTGTTTCTTACTACACCACAAGATTGTGTTGCCGTATACTTGAATCAAAAAACCAGAAGTTGATTTACGTGTTTCCAAATCATTAGCATAATCTGCATCAGCATATGCAGCAAGAACTGGTTTTCTGTCATTTTTCTCATAAACCAGTCCCAAACTTGATGTACCTTTTAAATATCTTAATACTCGTTTTAGGTGAATCCAATGAATATCTTCAGCACATTCTTGAAAACGAGCCAAGTATGACAAAGCAAAATAAATACCCGGTCTAGTGCCCAACATGGCATACATTAAGCTACCAATAAGCTCACGATAAGGTTGACGAGTTTTTAAGGCATTATCACTCTTTTCTAATTTCAAACCTACTTCCATAGGAGTTAATGCATTATTACACTCTTCCATACCAAATTTCTTCAAAATTCTTTCAATATATCCTTTTTGGTCAATTTTTACAAGACCTTGTTCACGATCAAATACAATATTAAGATTCATAAAGTTCCGTACTTCACCAAGATCTTTTATTTGAAATTCTACGGAGAATTTACTCTTAATCAATTTCAATAAAATATTATCGTTTCCACATAACAATATATCATCAACATATACTACAAGATAAACAACAGACCTTTCCTTAATGTAATTATATAAACAGTAGTCCGATTGAGATTGTTTGAATCCAAGTTTCAAAACAAATTCATTAAATCTTTTATTCCAGCAACGTGGACTTTGCTTGAGACCATACAATGACTTCCTCAATTTCAAAATGCGATTTTCAGGAACATTGATTCCTGGAGGAGGCTTAACATATACTTCTTCTTCAAGTAAACCATTAAGGAAAGCTGTTTTCACGTCCAAGTGATTTACGAAAAACTCATGTTTAACACGAACGGCCAAAAGAATTCGAATTGTAGACATACGTGCAACAGGAGCATAGGTTTCACTATAATCAACTCCACCTTTTTGCATATATCCTAAAGCTACCAAACGTGCCTTATGTTGAGTCAAATTACCGTTTTGATCAGCTTTCATTGCAAAAACCCATTTTGAGCCTATTTTCTTCACATTTCCTGGGTCTTTAACAACATCCCAAGTGTTGTTTTCTAAAAGCGATTTAACTTCATTTTCTATAGCTTTATTCCAATACTTTGCATCAGATCGATTCTTAATTTCGTCATATTCAGATGGACAATCATTAACTATATTAGTTATCATTGCAGAATCATCCCACTCAAAATCATCAGTTTTCCAAACAGGTTTTTGAATTGTTCGTTTAGATTTTCTTTCAACTTTTACAATTGGAGTAGAATGCGATACAGTTGTGTTTTGAGTCAAAGTATCATCATCATCATCTTCATCAGGAGTTATGTATTGTGTTCCTTCACTTTCACCACCTGATTCTGAACTAGTATCAGATTTAATATCATTTTCAATTTTGCCTTGATCTACTATCAAATTCGTATCTACTATAGTTGCTCCAAACTGTGACTCATTAAACTTAACGTCACGACTTATACATATCTTACATTCTTTCGGATCCCAAAGTCTATAGCCACCATTAGCATAACCAACAAAAATAAATTCACGAGCTTTATCATCTAGTTTACGTCGTTTTCCTTTAGGAACTACAGCAAAAGCTTGACATCCAAACACTCTAAGGTTTGACAAATTCGGTTTTGTGGAAAACCACATTTCATAAGGAGTACTACCAGTTAACGATACTGTAGGACTACGGTTAGTCAAATAAACTGCTGCATTGAGTGCTTCAGGCCACAGAGCTTTATCCATATTTGTATCAACTAGTATTGCTCGAACTCTTTCCATTAACGTACGGTTCATACGTTCCGAAACCCCATTAAGTTGTGAAGTGTATGGAGGGACATTATCTATCATTATTCCTTCATTTTTACAAAAATTAATCATTTCATTTGACAAATACTCTGTGCCATTGTCAATTCGAAGTCGACTCATTGTGACATTGAAATGTGAAGTAGCCATAGCATGAAATTCTTTAAATTTTGAAAACGTTTCACTTTTTCTTTTCATCATATATACTATTGTCATGTGCGTAAAATCATCTATGAATGATACAAAATAACTATAACCCTCATAAGGTTCAGGTCTTATTGGTCCACAAATGTCTGAATGCACATTTTCCAATGGTCTACTGGCTCTTCTTCTAGTGTTTGTAAACGGTAATCTAATTGAATTAGCGCGTGCACAATCTACACAAAACGAAAGTTCAACTGAAAGCTTATCTTTTATTCCAGTTGCCATATTTTCATTAACTAGTTTACATACATTTTTCATACTTAAGTGGCCCAATCTTCTATGCCACAACAGATTCACATCATTGCTAACCAAATTCGCTTGACCAGGAAGCTTTACTCGAATTTTCATCCATTCTAGACCATATTTGCTTAATGATTCACCGATTATTGTTTCATGATAACACAGTCTAGCCCCATTACAGTCAAAAACAACTTTGTAACCTTTTGAGGTTAATTTCTTTATAGACAACAAATTATGTGCCAGTTCAGGAACATAAGCAACATCATTAAGAGTAACAATTTCTTCCCCTCGATTGCAAATTATTGAACCTTTAACCGTTCCTACTTTGGTAGCATACAATAGAGCACCTTCCATTGCAATCGAAATTGGAGTTGGTTCAGGAAGTTCATATACATTTTGCAAAATATCTTCATTATTTACCATGTGTTGAGTGCAACCAGAATCAAGAACAAAGTCGTTTATATTTGGTTGATTTTTAGCACATGTTGTACCTAACAGTGACCACCCAACAGATTTATCAAAAGCCATTGACGCAGATTCTTCAGTCTTTTCATTACTACGATTGAGTTTAGGACATTTATTTCGCAAATGTTTATTTGATCCACACTCATAACATTTTTTCTGATATTCATTATTACGTACGTTGTTTCTATTTTTGTTCAGATAATTATTATTTGCCGGCATTGCAACAGCTTGATCAACCAATACTTCTTCCAAATGTACTACTTTCTTACGATTCATACGACTTTCTTCTTCCAATAAACGAATTTTTACTTTCATAACCGTTAAATCAGCTTCATCTAATGTTTCAAGTGCTGCAATTACAGGTTGATATGTATCAGGCATCAAAATCATCAATCGTACAATAATATCGACTTCTTTCAAATCTTCCCCTGCATCTTTTAACTCTCGAATCAAACGATCAAATCTCAGGAAAAATGATGACAGCGCTTCATTATTTTCAACTCGAAGATGATGCAAATCCATTGACAAATACAAACGACGTGATATGCTTTTTCGATTAAACGACTCTTGAAGCAGCTTCCAAATATCAAAAGCTGATTTACATGATCTTGTCATTTCAAGCATACTATCATGAATGCATCGTATAATTAAGCTTTTTGCTGACGCATCTTTTTTCTTCCAATCAACATTTTCAAAATCTGTCTCTTTCGGCTCTGATTTCACATGATCAAGCATTTCTTTTTCTTCTAAAACGAATAACATACGATAGGACCACTCAGCATATCCTTTTCCATCGAACTGTTTCACACCAAGTTTTTCAGCGAGCTCGGACGCCATAACCTGATAAAATTAAATAAACTTTTATTAATACAAAACACTTTATTTGAAGTTAGAACAATATAAAAAGAGACAAAAATTTTATGTTAACTCAAATAGGAGGGAAAAAACTATTGACA
Source organism: Diogma glabrata (assembly GCA_963693315.1). Taxonomy (NCBI): domain Eukaryota; kingdom Metazoa; phylum Arthropoda; class Insecta; order Diptera; family Cylindrotomidae; genus Diogma; species Diogma glabrata. The sequence goes on along the minus strand of OY856186.1, from coordinate 80,882,642 downwards.
TAAGCAATTGACATTTTACCTAGACAAAAATATCAAAGACTTAAAATGCGTAGATGCTTTTTCAAACAATGTTATTACACTATCACGATTGTATGTTCATTTCGTTGTTGTTTACATCACAAAAATTTTCCATATAATGATTTTTTTGGAATTTACAGCAAACTTTTGAGCTTTGCCCCTTTCTTTTACAATTGTGACAATTTAGCGAAATGAAGATACAGTCTTCATGTTTGTGGTTTGATTTACCACATCTAAAACATGTTACCTTGGTTGTATTTGACATATTTTTTGAGAACTTCTTCCCGTGGTGTGGACTGCTTCCCCTTTGTAAGTGAGCCTTTTTTTAAATGAATTAAACTTTTTGCCTTGCTGATGAACATAATTTACTGTTGCCTTGTTTACACTCCTTGTTTCCATACGAAGAGCGATTTCCATTGCCTTTTGTAACATTAGGTTTTCATATTTTTCAGCTAATCTTTCATAGATGCTTGCACTGTTTATACGCATGACAAATCTGTTCACTAAAGCTTCGTTTAAGTAATTTCCATATTAACATTCAGCTGCTAATCCTTTCAGCCTTGCACCAAACTGATTTATAGTTTCATCTTCTGCTCGGATATTCTTCCTTATATATTTATTCAATGGTCAATCTACTTTTTTAAATGTAGTAAATTGTTTTGACTTTTTGTTCTGTCAGTTGATATATTTGGTTATGTTTACATTGGAAAATAATAGATTTTACGTTTTATCATTTTATTTGTAATAACTTTATTATTAATTAGTAATTTAAATAATAATAAATTATTTTTAAACAAAATAATAATAATAATTAAAATGGCGGTTTTTTTGTTAACATAAATTTGACAATTAAAAATAATATTTCAATGGATTTGTAAAATGTACCAAAATATCTAGATTTTTAAAACTTGATCTAGATAAAAAAAAGCAATCTATTTTTGCCAACACAAACTGACAGGGGTGCATTTCGAAATTAATGTCGTTTTCTTTTTACCAAAAAAATTGCTCTGACACGCCCATTTTTGATCTCAGATCAAGTTTTGAAGTAACAATTCTTTAGGCGCGTTTTAAGAATTTTGCAACGGAAGGACAAAAAACGAATATAATATTCGGCAAATATACGATACAATTCAATTATGACACACATATAAATGTCGACATATAAATGTCGGAAGTAGTCATTTGAACAGATATATAACCATATATATTCATCTCTATCATACTACAGTCTGATTTTGAATTTTAAACATATACATGCACACAATTCCAAAAAAACTTAAGTAGAAATTTAAACACAATAAAATAAAAAAGAAATTAGAAGTAAAAAAGGCGAACGAATATTATGTTCGGCAAGTATGCGACAATTCGATTATGTGTATTGTATTTTTTATACGCTTATTCAGTATCGTATTAAATGTTAAATGAGTTGGACGTGTCGATCTTAGATTTAAATATCTAATAATATAATATTCGTAATATTTTATTGAGTTTCGTAATTTTTTAAATTTATGTTTTGAATTGTTTTAGTTTTTTGAAGTAAAACTTCTTTAGGGCTGGTTATAGTTACGGTGACCATTTTTTGGAAAGGAAAATACAGGACATTAATTAACTAAAATATTATGCTAAAAAAAATAACGGCCCTCTGCTACCAACCTCAAATAAAAGTGTGTTAGAAAAATGTTTTAAAAAAAGCCCCCACCGATTTCATGTACCACGTTTCATGATTACCACATATTTTATACTTCGTGAGGCGCCTGTCCTTGACGAGACCGAAAACTTTTGTTCTGCCATTTTTCTCGATTCGGCCGCTTTTTCGTTCGGCAAGCTCCGAAAAATGCCGATTGCCCGGGCTCTTTTGTAATTTTTTTTTACTATGGGATTTGGAAATTTGTTTTAGAACATGAGGGTAACCTTGTCCGACAAAAATTTATCTGCTTTTGTTTAGCCCGACAGCCCAAACATACCAAAATATCAGTTGCCGGACTCGACAATGGCAAAAGAATTACCCTCGTGTTCTAAAGCAAATTTCAAAGTTAAAAAAAATTGTGGTAACAAATTTACAAGATCGGAGCTTGCCGAACGAAAAATCGACGGTTTGAAGAAAATGGCAGAACAAAAGTTTTTCGGACTCGTCAAAGACTAGCGTCTTACGAAGTATAAAATTTGTGGTAATCATCACATGAAATCGGCGTGGGCCCAAGGACTAATAACAAACGTCTTCTTGACTAGAATACTAAAATTAAATACTAAATTTTATTTTATTTTATTTTATTCAAAGGATTACCCAATTTTTTTGCTCGCTAAAGTAGCTTTCTATTGTTTATCGGTTGTAATGGCTGGTTGGCAGACAAACAAACATTTGTTTTTGCTGTTTCAGAAACGTTAGGAGCTACTACGTTGAAAAATGCTAAAAAGTGGGGCTATGATTTTGACATTTGGCTCGATATTGTAATACTTAGGAAATTTAGACAAATTTTAGGGAAATTTAGAAAAATTATTACTTTAAATGCATATTCGTGTAAAGTTTATGCAAAAAAGAGGACATTTACATATCAAACTAAGAAATAAGGGACATTGTACTGTCCTGTATTTGCAAAAAAATCTCAAGGGACAGCATGGCAAAAAACAGGACAGTCCTGTAAAATACAGGACGGATGGTCACCGTAGTTATAGTAGTCATTGTGGTCATGGTGGTCATGGTAGTCATAGGTCATAGGTGGTCATGGTGGTCATAGTGGTAATGGTGATCACGGTGATCACGGTGTTCACGGTTGTTATGGCGGTCATGGTGGTCACGGTGGTCATGGTGGTCACGGTGGTCATGGTGGTCATTATGTTCATTGTGGTCATGGTGGTCATAGTGGTCATGGTGGCTATGGTGGTTATGGTGGTCACGATGGTCATGGTGGTTACGGTGGTCATGGTGGTCATGGTGTTCGCGGTGGTCATGTTGGTTATGGTGGTCATGGTGGGCATGGTGGTTATGGTGGTCATGGTGGTAATGGTGGTCACGGTGGTCATGGTGGTTATGGTGTTCATGTTGGTTATGGTAGTCACGGTGGTCATGGTGGTCATGGTGGTCATAGTGGTTATGGTGGTCATGATGGTCATGGTGTTCATGATGGTCATATTGTTCATGGCGGTCATGGTGGTCATGGTGGTAATGGTGGTCACGGTGGTCATGGTGGTCATGGTGGTCATGATGGTCGTGGTGGTGTCACGGTGGTCATGGTGGTCATGGTGTTTAGAGTTTGCATCCCGGGCTTTCCCGGGCGGGAAAAAATATTTGTGATGATTAAATTTGTTTTGTTAAATAGAAAAATGAGTGGTGTAATCTCTGCACGCGGTTGAAATAAATTTCTTTGGCTACTGTGGCAGGTATTAATAAAAAGATGAAATATAAAATAAATATGTCATATTGCAATTTAGAGTTGCATTTCTTGATAATATAATTTCCAGCATGTGTAATAAAAAGTAATATTTACATAATGTGTTACAAAGTCAATTCAATTATTAACATAATTGAAATATGAAATTAGAGGTTTATGACAAATTTGCTAAAATTTTTGAAAAATGCATCAATTGTTGTACCAATTGTTAAATTAAGTGGACATGCATTCATTTAATTTGTAATACGTTGTAAGACTTTGAAAAACATGTAAATATGGCTTTTTATTACACATTGTTACAAATTATATTATCAAGAATATTAGAAAGAAACTCTAAACTTCAATATGATATATCTATTTTATTTTATACTTAATATTTTTAGTAATACCTGCTGCAGTGGCCGAAGAAGTTTTACTTCAACAGCGTGTAAAGATTACGCACTTCATTTTTTTTTTGACATTGCGTATTCTATTTGACAAAGAAAAAGTTATCTTTTTGCATCGAAAATAAATCTAGATTTTTTTGTAGAGCAAGTTGTAAATACAATAGAGTTGCACAAATACATTTACACATCTCTCAAAATTTGTAAACAAACAAGACGCCATTTAGGTATTATTATTTTTTTTAAGTGAAATAGTTATTGTTTAAATAAATGTTTTGTTTAAATCGTGTTTTAAATTCAAAATTAAAAAAAATTCATTTATTTAAATACTATTAATTACTAAAATATTATATTACAGTTCACAAACACAATTACAAAACTAGATCAAATTTGTTCATATTCTTTTTATGAAAAAAAAAATCACTTTTTCTGCTCTAGCAAAAAGAAAACAACATAACTATGGTTAAATTTTACTCTACCAAATGTCGTTTCAAAATTAACCACAAAGTAAAAAATTTACTGGATGTACCATCGTTCCAAAACTATATAGTTATGTCGCGTTCTTTGGCAAAAAAAAATTGATCTGGGATCAAAAAAATTAGCTAGGTTTCGTTCGGAAACACCAAAACGCTTGCTTATTTTCTAATATAGGCAACTGTCATTCCAAGGGGCGTGGCTATCAGTTCTTCAACAAGAACAAGAATTGGCAATTTGTTTCCGAACGACCAGTTGCCTAAATATATATATATATATATATATATATATATATATATATATATATATATATATATATATATATATATATATATATATATATATATATATATATATATATATATATATATATATATATATATATATATATATATATATATATATATATATATATATATATATATATATATATATATATATATATATATATATATATATATATATATATATATATATATATATATATATATATATATATATATATATATATAAATATATATATATATATATATATATATATATATATATATATATATATATATATATATATATATCAAGTATTAAAAATTAATAATGATGTGTTAAAACTTATCACAATAATTATAATAATTTAACAACAGGAAAAACAAACTAAACACAACACAAAACATGTTTGGTTTGTGTGAAAACATTATTATTTGCAGATTTCAAATTATGAAAAATAAAAACAAATGATTTAAGTTTTGAATTTTTATTTGATTAATTTTTGTATTCAAATATTGATGCAGATTTAAAAAAAACAATTTTCATATTTCTAGTAAATAAATGAGACACACAAAATAAAATACAAAATTTATATTTTTAATAATAATATTGTATTTGTTTTGATTAAAATCAAATAAAAACCGCAAATGTCACTTTTAGATCACAGTTCTTAATTAGGATCTCAAAAACAGCGAGTCCAAAATAGGCGATCGAATCGCGCGATCGTATCGCCTATAGGCGATCGAATCGCCTATAGGCGATCGTATCGCCTAGCTACGAATATGTAATATTACGCTGTCAAATCACTTGCTTTAATAGGCAAGAAATAGTTTAAGAACGACCATTTCCGGCCACAAACGTCAAAATAGGAAAATAAGCTAGCGATTTGGTGTTTACGAACGAACCCCTGTCAGATCAAATTATCTGTCAGTTTGTGTTCTTTGGCAAAAAAAGATTGATTTTTTTTTTATCTAGATCAAGTTATAAAAATCAAGATTTTCTGGTAGATTTTACAAATACATTGAAATATTATTTTTACTTTCCGAATTTATGTAAACAAAAAAACCCACCATTTTAATTATTATTATTATTTTGTTCAAAAATAATTTATTATTATTTAAATTACTAATTAATAATAAAGTTATTACAAATAAAATGATAAAACGTAAAATATATCATTTGCAAATGTAAACCGTATTTTTGTATTAACTGACAGAACAAAACGTGAAAACAATTTACTACTACATTTACAAAAGTAGATTGATTTATTTTATGCTGTTCTTTGGCAAGTAAATAAATCAAACTTTTTTCGAGCAAGCCAAACTACGCGACATAAAACTGTCATAGTAAAGTGTGACGTCACTATTTTATCTTTGTTTAACTCTATAGATAGGCTTTGTGCGAACTCACAAATATTTGACAGAACAAAGTTTTTGGTGAAGATGAAATTTGTAAAAATAAAATTTTGACATAAGCTGAAAAACTTTTTAATTTTTATGTTTGCTGCATTGAATAAATATATAAGAAAGTATCGCTACGTGTAAGTACACAAATAATCGGTGAAGCAGTTTTTTTTAATGTGTTCGTTAGGTTACCACTTTCTGTCAATGTCATTTCATTTGTTTACGTCGTATTTTAAAACAAACTAAAGAGTTTTTTCTGTATTTTGTTCTTAAAATACAGAATTGTAATTAAATTTTATACAAATTAGGATTTAAATTGTTTTTTTCACAACAATTAATTGTGTTTATATAGCTAAGAAATGTACCGGGATGCTGCAAACAGAATACAATACAAAGGACAGCAAAGTGATGAATACTACAACCACCGAGGAGTGAGACAAGGCTGTGTACTACTATCCCCGCTACTATTCCTAATAGTACTAGATAGTATCATGAGAAAGCTCGATGATGCAAGTCCAAATGGAATCCAATGGAATACAACAAGACGGCTCAATGATCTAGACTACGCAGATGACATCTGTCTACTTACACACACACATACGGACATGCAGCAGAAAATACAGAAGCTATCAACCCTTGCACATGAAGTCGGTCTCAACATTAATATCAGAAAAACAAAGGCTATGAGATTGAACACCAAAACGATAACACCAATCACCATCAACAATACACAAGTGGACGAAGTTGACAAATTTGTGTACCTTGGTTGTACTGTAGCAAAAACAGGCGGGACTGAAGAAGATATCAGTCAGCGTATCAACAAAGCCAGAAATACGTTCAATATGCTTCACAAGATCTGGAATGCATCCGTCCTGTCAAGAAAGACAAAGCTACGAATGTTCAATGCATGTGTCAAGTCAGTACTGCTGTATGGGTGTGAAACGTGGAAACAAACAAGAAAGATCACAAATAAACTACAGGTGTTTGTGAACAAATGCCTGAGAAGACTGATCAAATGCTTCTGGCCAAACACCATCAGTAACCAGGAGCTTCTACGGCAGACAGAGCAGCTAGACATTGAGACCGAGATAAAACAAAGAAAATGGAGATGGATAGGACATACACTGAGAAAATCAGTCGAAGATATAACAAGGATGTCCCTAGAGTGGAATCCACAAGGAAAAAGGAGAGTTGGAAGACCACCCATGACGTGGAAGAAAACGGTGCTAGCTGAAGCAAAACAAATCGGCAAGACATGGGGTGAACTGAAAGCGATTGCCCCGAACAGAGTCAGATGGTCCAGTCTAGTAGACGCCCTATGCTCCTAAATGGAGATCAAGGAAAAAAAAAAAAAAAAAAAAAAATATAGCTATTTATTCATAAAAATGGCGCACTGCATCAAAACATTTAAAAAAAATATCAAATGTACATAGCATTTTGCTGCTAAAATTACATATATCAGTTAAGGATATTTCGATAAAAAATGTTAAAAAAACAATTTATATTTTTAAAATATTTACAATAAATAAGTTTGTGTCACAAAATTAATTATTTTCATTGAATAAATATCTAAGGAAGAGTGACTAGACTTTTTGAGTGAAGCATCTAAATTATGGTATTGGTGCGTTTGAGGGTGTTTTTATTTAATTGTAGGGTGGTACTGTGTATAATAAAATGTAAAAACATAGTTAAATTAAAAATCCTTATGGTTATATATGTTTGAGCAATATATTTCACTATTAAAAATTCTAGATCAAATCCGTTAAAAATTTAAATCATATTCAAATTCATATTTTTTACATACACTTTTCTTAACAAACAATGACTTTATACAATCCCTGTAAATGGGCGTGTCTAACAAAGTTTTTTTCACGTTGTGGCAACCTTACATTTGAGAAATTAAATGTAAAATTAAATTAGAAAATAATTAATTCTGTGACACAAACTTATTGTAAATATATTAAAAATATATACTAAATTGTTTTTTAACATTTTTTATCAAAATTTCCTTACCTGATATATGTAATTTTAACAGCAAAATCCTTTGCAATTTTGACTATTTTGTTACATGTTTTGATGCAGCACGCCATTTTAATGAATAAATAACTATATAATCACAATTAATTGTTGTGAAAAAAACAGTTTAAATACTAATTTGTATAAAATTGAATTACAATTCAATACTTTAAAAGCAAAATACAGAAAAAACTCTTTAGTTTGTTTTGAAATACGACGTAAACAAATGAAATCACATTGACAGTAAGTGGTAACCTAACGAATACATTAAAAAAAACTACTTCACCGATCATTTGTGTACGTACACGTAGCGATACTTCCTTATATATTTATTCAATGACGTAAACAAATGAAATGACATTGACAGTGTGGCAACCTAACGAATACATTTAAAAAAAACGCTTCACTGATCATTTGTGTACGTACACGTATCGATACTTTCTTATATGTTTATTCGATGTTTCGCAGTTACTTCTTTCTGTCAATAGAAGAATAATAATATATTTTTTTTCTATAAATGGAAAGAGATAAAAATGCTGCATGTTATCCTGTATTTTTGTGTTTATTTTTGCAGGAGCCTTTTCTTTTGTAGAAATTATTTTCAATATAAAATTTGAATTTAAAAGATAGCTTTAATTTTTTTTATAGTTGTATAGTGTACATTAGGGTGTCCCAAGACAAAGAGAACAAAAGTTTTTTTGCAAAATTTTATACGCATACCCGCTAAATTTTTTCGAATTGACCTTAAAAACTTAAATTAAAAACTTTACTGCGATTGGATGACGATAACCCGTGCCGACTTGAAGTTAAACTTTAAAATACGAGCTTTTACTGGGATTACTCTATAATTATTTGAGAAATTATTTTACTCTCATTAAATAAAACGCCAATTAATTAGAAAAAGATATTACTTCGGTCTGAAAGTCCTAAGTATTACATTCTCGAGCCAAAAATGAAATTCTTACCCCATTTCTCGGCATTTCTCGACGTTTTAGAACTTACTGATTCTAAAAAAAACTATGTCTGTCTGCCGTTACAACCGACGAAATCTAGAAAACCGCTGGAAGGGATCTCAAAAATGTTTCTGTCTAAAAATATTGTTACTCAATTGTAAGAGCCAAAAGGACGATGTGTTCGATAACTGTACGGGAAGTGTGCCAAAAAAAATCGTCAAGTGTGTCAAAATAAGGAAATTTGCCTATTTTTTGCTTAAAAACGTTCATTTTAAGTGACTACAAATAGGAACATTGAATTTGGATTAATTTTGATGGTCGGTATTGGTATGTGGGACCAAAATCTAGATTATTGCATTATAAGTTTGTCAAAAAAATGTTGTCAAGTGTGTCAAAAGCATGATTTTCATTTTACTTAATTTTTTGGAACAAAATGAAATTAATTATTTGTTTGACATGAAATGTTATCGAACATGAAATTGGGCATGGAAATTTTTGATCTTGTTATAATTTTTGGAATATTTTAAAAATTTTTTGAATTTTGAAAAAAGTTTCAATCTTTGATTTTGTAATAATTTTTGGAATGTTTTTAGAACTTTAAAAAAAAGTTTAAATTTTTTATTTTATTTTAATTTTTAGAATATTTTTGGAATTTTGAAAGAACCATTAATATTTGGTTTTGTAATATTTTCTTGAAACGCTAAATGGAGAGGTTTTTGAGTAGTTTGCTGGGTGTTTCATCTTTTCACTAAGTTATATTAATTTATGATCTGTTATAATTTTCCGGCACCTATTAATATTTCGGGTTAGTTTTGTAATATATTTCTAAACAGAAATAAAAAAATATTTATACTTTAACAAAGAGTTTTATGTTTGATATACATCGCTGCCCAAAACTAAAAGCAATGTCCTCATAAAATTTTTTTGCCGAAAACTATTTTAAAATCCTTAGCCCAGACCGAAGTCTTGATATCTCGGAGCTTGAGATTTCAGTCCCTACATATTTTAATATTATTTTCCATTACAACAACTATTACTAAGCATATTTTCTTTTCAATGTTTGCTGTTTACAGTCCGGATATAACATCTTGGGCTTTTGTACGCAACATAACAAATATTGCCTCAATTGTAATTAAACAATGAAAGTCCTACATTAATTGGACCGCTCTTTCAGCTGTATCTGAACGATACAGCTGAAATGCTTTAAGCATTGATATCTCCTTTTTAATTATTATTTCTATTATTATTTAATCTACTTTCAATTTATCAATTTTGGAAACAGGCACCATTCTACCTTTTCTCTATAGCATTCTATTTTATGGAGATCAACTTTTTGCCAATGATCTCTAATTTTTTGAAAAAGTGGAATGTCCGGGGTTATTATAGGCACTTGTTTTATTTTCACTTCAAAAAGACTTTTGAACACCAGCTCGTACATGTGATGGTTGCAAGCGAATATAAGTTTTTCTATATTGAATTTTATGTAACGCGCACACATGCTTCATTAATACGATGTGTATTCGAAGCAGTTATAGTATCACATCAGAGAATTTGCACTTTGTCTTGAGTTTTCAATCTAAAATAACATTCCAACGTTTTTAGAATTATTTAGTTTTGGCACAACTATACTATACGAGAGCTTGTCCATTTAAAGGAAGTTTTGGGTTACCTTTTAGGTATTTTTTTTTGTTTAGAACTACGTAGTTCGACAGACATATTTATTTTTCAAGAAAAATTCGTATAACCCACAAGACATTTAGAAATTATAAGCATATTAAAACAGGTATGCGCGCCATAGTACACAATCAAGTATTAAAATGTTTAGGTGCAAGTCGGCACGGTTTACTGTTATTTAAATTGCATGAAATTTTATTTACAGTTGTTTTGACATAAAACAAAAAAAATTAAAGGGTATGCGTTAAAAAAAACAATGTTAATTTTTCTGTTACACCCTAGTGTACATACACAAAATATATAAAATATTGCTTATCCTGTATATTTTATAATCTAAGCAAATACCTGACAACTAATTAAAAATGTCGACTGGAGATTCGAAAGCTCCAGTGCGGATTGTTAAAAGGGTGCAGTTTGGCATTCTGGGTCCTGATGAGATTGTAAGTATAATAAGCTCATATCATATATCAATTTTTTTTTAGCTACTTATTTTTGGAAAATTTTAGAGAAGGATGTCTGTTACAGATGGTGGAATTCAATTTCCGGAAACTATGGAAGGAGGTCGACCAAAACTAGGAGGATTAATGGATCCACGACAAGGTGTTATTGATAGAAACTCTCGTTGTCAAACTTGTGCTGGTAATATGACAGAATGTCCTGGACATTTTGGACATATTGATTTGGCAAAACCAGTTTTTCATGTTGGATTTATAACAAAAACAATGAAAATATTACAGTGTGTCTGTTTTTACTGTTCAAAACTACTTGTGAGTCCAAATAATCCTAAAATTAAAGAAATTGTAATGAAATCAAAAGGTCAACCCAGAAAACGTCTAACCTACGTCTACGATTTGTGCAAAGGTAAAACTATATGTGAAGGAGGAGAAGATATGGATTTAACAAAAGAAGGAACACAAGCAGATCCAAGCAAAAAACCAGGACATGGCGGTTGTGGTCATTACCAACCTAATATTAAAAGAAATTGCTTAGAAATGGTAGCAGAATGGAAACATGTTAATGAAGATTCCCAAGAGAAAAAACTTGTTGTAAGTGCAGAAAAGGTTTGGGAAATATTAAAACACATAACAGATGAAGAATGTTTTATATTGGGAATGGATCCAAAATATGCTCGTCCAGATTGGATGTTAGTCACAGTTCTTCCTGTTCCACCGTTATCAGTTCGACCAGCCGTTGTAATGTTTGGTTCTGCAAAAAATCAAGACAATTTAACACATAAGCTTGCCGATATTATAAAAGCCAACAATGAATTGAAGAAAAATGAAGCATCTGGTGCTGCTGCTCGTGTTATTTCAGAAAATATTAAAATGTTACAATTTCATGTAGCAACATTTGTTGATAATGATATGCCAGGCTTACCTCGTGCTTTGCAAAAGTCTGGAGAACCTCTTAAGGCACTCAAGTCAAGATTAATAGGTAAAGAAGGACGAATTCGTAGTAATTTAATGGGAAAACGTGTTGATTTCTCCGCACGTACCGTAATTACTCCAGATCCAAATTTGCGAATTGATCAAGTTGGTGTACCCCGATCAATAGCTCAAAATTTAACATTTCCAGAACTTGTTACTCCATTTAATATCGACAGAATGCAAGATTTAGTACGTCGCGGTAATTCACAATACCCAGGAGCTAAATATATTGTTCGTGAAAATGGCGAACGTATAGATTTACGATTTCATCCGAAACCAAGTGATTTACATCTCCAATTCGGGTACAAAGTCGAGAGACATTTAAGAGATGACGATTTAGTTATTTTTAATCGTCAACCAACATTACATAAGATGAGTATGATGGGACATCGTGTAAAAGTATTACCTTGGTCAACTTTTAGAATGAACTTAAGTTGTACGACACCGTACAATGCTAATTTTAGCGGTGGTGAAATGAATTTGCATGTACCACAATCAATGGAAACTCGTGCTGAAGTAGAAAATATTCATATAACTCCACGGCAAATTATAACACCACAAGCAAACAAACCGGTTATGGGAATTGTACAAGATACGTTGACAGCTGTCAGAAAAATGACGAAACGAGATTTATTTATAGATCAAGAACAAGTTATGAATATTCTAATGTTTTTACCCACTTGGGATGGGAAAATGCCATTGCCATGCATTCTTAAACCAAAACCATTATGGACTGGCAAACAAATATTTACCTTAATTATCCCAGGTAATGTCAACATGATACGAACACATTCAACACATCCAGACGAAGAAGATGAGGGCCCTTATAAATGGATTTCACCAGGAGACACAAAAGTCATGGTAGAACACGGCGAACTAATTATGGGAATATTGTGTAAAAAGACTCTTGGTACATCAGCTGGATCATTATTGCATATTGTATTTTTGGAGTTGGGGTATGAAATTGCAGGAAGATTTTATGGTAATATTCAAACGGTAGTAAACAATTGGCTTCTGCTAGAAGGTCACAGTATAGGTATTGGAGATACAATTGCCGATCCTCTAACGTATCTAGATATTCAACGCGCTATTAGAAAAGCGAAAGAGGATGTCATTGGAGTTATTCAAAAAGCGCATAATATGGAATTGGAACCAACACCAGGGAATACTTTGCGTCAAACTTTTGAAAATCAAGTAAACCGAATATTAAATGATGTTCGTGATAAAACTGGAGGTTCAGCTAAAAAATCTTTAACAGAGTACAATAACTTAAAAGCTATGGTCGTTTCGGGATCAAAAGGCTCAAATATTAACATTTCGCAAGTTATTGCTTGTGTGGGACAACAGAACGTAGAAGGAAAACGTATTCCATTTGGATTTCGAAAAAGAACTTTACCACATTTTATTAAAGATGATTATGGTCCAGAATCTCGAGGTTTCGTCGAAAACTCATATCTTGCTGGTTTAACACCTTCTGAGTTTTATTTTCACGCTATGGGAGGTCGTGAAGGTTTAATTGATACTGCTGTGAAGACAGGTGAAACAGGATACATCCAACGTCGTTTAATAAAAGCTATGGAGTCCGTCATGGTCAATTATGATGGTACTGTACGTAATTCAGTAGGGCAACTAATTCAACTGAGATATGGAGAGGATGGGTTGTGCGGTGAAACAGTAGAATTTCAAAATCTACCAACTATTAAACTGTCGAATAAAGCATTTGAAAAACGATTTAAGTTTGATGCGTGTAATGAAAGATACTTAAGAAAAATCTTCACTGAAGATGTTATTAAAGAACTAACAGAATCTGACTATGTTATCCAAGAGTTAGAAGGAGAGTGGGATCAACTGTGTCGAGATCGTGACGTACTTCGACAAATCTTTCCCTCAGGCGAAAGCAAAGTTGTTTTACCCTGTAATCTACAGCGCATGATATGGAATGTCCAAAAAATCTTTCATATTAATAAACGAGCGCCGACTGGGTTAAGTCCAATTAAAGTTATCGACGGTGTCAGAGATTTGCTACAAAAATGTGTTATCGTCGCTGGACATGATCGAATTTCAAAACAAGCCAATGAAAATGCAACATTACTGTTCCAGTGTTTGGTTAGATCAACCTTATGTACAAAATATGTTGCAGAAGAATTCCGACTAACTAACGAAGCCTTTGAATTTTTGATTGGAGAAATTGAAACCCGATTCCAACAAGCACAAGCAAATCCAGGTGAAATGGTTGGAGCCCTTGCTGCACAATCGTTAGGAGAACCAGTCACACAGATGACATTGAATACCTTCCATTTTGCTGGTGTGTCTTCGAAGAATGTAACTCTTGGAGTACCACGTTTAAAAGAACTTATCAATATTTCTAAAAAACCAAAAGCTCCATCACTAACTGTATTTTTAACGGGTGGTGCAGCGCGTGACGCTGAAAAGGCCAAAAACGTTTTTTGCCGTTTAGAACACACGACTTTACGTAAAGTTATAGCAAATACTGCTATTTATTATGATCCCGATCCACAAAGAACTGTAATCGCTGAAGATCAAGAATTCGTAAATGTTTATTACGAAATGCCCGACTTCGACCCAACAAGAATTTCACCATGGTTATTGCGTATTGAGTTGGACCGTAAAAGAATGACAGACAAAAAATTGACTATGGAACAAATTGCTGAAAAAATTAATGCTGGGTTTGGTGATGGTTTAAATTGTATTTTTAATGATGACAATGCAGAAAAATTAGTCTTGAGAATTCGCATAATGAATGGTGAAAATAATAAATTTCAAGACAACGATGAAGAAAATAATATGGATAAAATGGAAGATGATATGTTCTTACGTTGTATTGAAGCTAACATGTTATCTGATATGACGTTACAAGGAATTGAGGCAATTGAAAAAGTATATATGCATTTGCCACAAACCGATAGTAAAAAACGTATTATCATCACAGAAACAGGAGAGTTTAAAGCCATCGGTGAATGGTTGCTCGAAACAGATGGAACATCGATGATGAAAGTTTTAAGTGAAAGAGACGTTGATCCAGTTAGAACATTTAGTAATGACATCTGTGAAATTTTCCAGGTAATCTATTATAATTAACGGTTCGTAACATAAATCTTTAAATAATGTGTTTCAGGTATTGGGAATAGAAGCTGTAAGAAAATCTGTTGAAAAGGAAATGAACGCCGTGTTGCAATTCTATGGACTTTACCTAAACTATCGTCATTTGGCATTGCTTTGTGATGTGATGACGGCAAAAGGTCATTTGATGGCTATCACTCGTCACGGTATTAATAGGCAAGATACTGGTGCTCTTATGAGATGTTCGTTCGAAGAAACTGTTGATGTATTAATGGATGCTGCTTCACATGCCGAAAATGATCCAATGAGAGGTGTATCGGAAAATATAATTATGGGTCAACTGCCTAAAATGGGAACTGGCTGTTTTGATTTATTGCTTGATGCTGAGAAATGTAAACATGGAATTGAAATCGCAACTCTTTTACCAACAGTAACGTGTGACAATGGTCAATTCTTCGGTGCAGATGGAACCCCAAATTCATCATCAAATATTACGCCATGGAATGGATTACCTAACTATGGTCCATGTTCACTGGGAAGTACGTATTTATTTGTCTACCAAAATATTTGTTATTTTATTTGAATTTATATTTTTCAGCTGTTGGTGGAAATACTCCAGCATTTTCTCCATTCAGTCAATCAGAGTCATCATTTTCACCAAACTATATTTCCAGTCCTGGGTCACCGAGTTCACCAGAAATTATGTCACCATCTTTTACACAAAAGGCATCTCCTACATATATGCCGAACAGTCCAGCTTATCATTCTTCTTCAATTTATTCTCCAACAAGTCCTATTTATACGCCGACAAGTCCTTTATACTCGCCATCGAGTCCAAATTATTCACCGACTAGTCCAAATAAACCAGCAAGTGGTTCGCCATCCCCAGTATATTCTTCATCAAACAAAAGTGGAGGATATCAGTCAACACTAAACAGTACCTATTCACCATCATCACCAAGCTACTCACCTATATCCCCAACTTATTCTCCAACTTCACCTTCTTATTTCCCATCCAGTCCTTCGTAGTCCCCAACCAGCCCTTCCTCTTCTCCAACTTCCCCTTCATATTCGCCAACATCCCCCAATCTTACTCCGAACTCTCCTGTTTATTCACCAACCAGTCCTTCATATTCACCGCAACCAAATTATTCTCCTTCAAGTCCAGGTTTCACGGTCAGTCCTTCATATTCACAAATGAGAATCCAAGTAGTCCACAGAATCCAGGAAATTCTTCATATTCTCCAACGTCACCACTATATTCTCCAAACTTCAATCAGGACAGCAGCTATCCATCATACACGCAGCAAAACTATTCGCCATCGAGCCCAACTTATTCACCAGCTGCACCTACCGCGTACAGCCCTAACAGTCCTACAAACCCTTCAAGCCCAACATATTCTCCAAGCACTTCAGGTAGTCCTGATGATTAGGCTTATTGTATAACTATTTATATGTAATTTTTTAAATATGTAGTTGTCTATCAACAAATTTATCATAATAGTTTAATCAATGAGTGTATAATGAAATAGTTTATTCTCAAGCCAAAGTTTTGCGAGAGAATAAAATTCATTAAACACGAATCGATTACAATACTTCATTCTCTGACAAAGAATTGTGTATTATAAAAAATAAAAACATTTTCTTCAATTAAAACAATAAATCTTTATTGTTTTAATTGATAAATCAAATTTCTTATTAAAAAAACCCTGATGATAAAAAAACCCATCCTATACAATCAACCAAGTTCACTAAACGAAATAAGAGAATTTAATTTAAAATTTGGTTTTTGGACAAAACTTATCAAAGCAATTGTGATTATAATTTGAAAATAATTTTAATGAAATCAAAATAATTTGACCAATTGGAATCATACCAATTGAATAATGATAATTTTTTTATAGGAAAATTTTCATTAGACAATATGTTAAGTTCATTAGGCTATAGGTTAGAAAACAATACAATAATGCATGCTTTTATTATCGAAAAAATTATTTGTATGTTTTTGATATAATTAAATGGAAGAGAATAAAATAATTTTTTTTTTTTTTAATAAAAAGTGTTGTGTAGTAGGAATTACAAAATGTGTCACAACAACACATATATACCATTTAAGACATAGGTCCCACAACAACATGCGTCTTGAGGTATAGGTGGACGCTTTTTTTAAATCTTTGTGGATTGAAGGCACTCGAGACTATTGATTCGGGCAAAGCATTCCATTTGTACGATGTACGCACAAAGAAATTGACTGCTACTGGACTGACCAGAGTAACAGAGTAATATTTGAAATTTACTAAAACCTTGAAAAATCTGGTAGAATCTTGTAATGGCACATATCTTTGTGGTATTAAATCCCTTAAATAACTTTTGAGATTAACTGTTACCGTGTAATACGGTGAGAACCATCTCAATCTTCAAAACAGACTCAATTTTTTAACTACGTTATGGTACTTAAACTAAATCATTTTGAGGTAGTTTTACTTAACAGTATATATTTTCGGAGAAACCAACAAAAAATTGAAACAAAAACATGACAATTTTTACCTGAAAACGCTAAAATACTACCGGACTGACGCCAGGGGATTGATGAAAAAGACATAAATTTCAGGTTACAATTACAACTAATGTTTCTTTCGGTTTTTTCAAATATCACCAGCTTCATTTTAACAAATCAAAGGTAACTGTGTTCAAAACAAAATAAAATTCAGGTTGACAACGAAATAACAACTCTCCAGAGTACTGATATTTTGACTGGATCGGAAGGTGTATACACGTTAACAACGACTCTAGCACTGGCATACCCGGGTGAAAATAATAGGCCAAAAAGACACCGAAAAGAGGCCGATAAACCGATTTATAGCCGAAAATACACCCAAATATTCCTAGAGGCCGAAAAGACGCCGACATATTATTATTCAAATGTTTGGACAACGAAAGCGGACCGATAATACACCGATAATATTTTTTATTTTTAATATTCGACAACATAGACCGAAAATACACCCAAATATTAGTATAGACCGATAATAAGCCGAAAATACGCCGATAAATAATAATATTAAATGTAACGACATTCAAAAGCTAAAACAATAAATGTATATTGTTAATTTTGAATTATTTGTTAAGAAACCTTTTGATTTTTGAATGAAATAATAAATATCAGTCGTTATTTCAATTTGTGACAGTACACAAGTGCGTTCGTTTGCAAATAAGTTTTAATAAAATCGGTTAATTCCCTATTTTTCAAACAGCTGTTATTATTAGGTATGTTGTATATAAATATAATTATAAACTATAAATATATTAAGTTGGTTTATTATTGGAAATTATTTCGAGTAATATAAACGAGTGATATAAACAGAATACCCAAAAAATTGTTGCTTTGGTGGCTAGGAATAATTCATGGCTTGATATAATTGCGGTTTATTCGAAAAAAAACGTTGTTACTTCTATCATTAAAATGTCTTTAATGCCAGAAAGCATTTGCTTTAGGCTCATTTCCCCAACCATTATCAAATTGAGGTATGGAACATTTAAATTTATCTATGATTTTCTTATGTGTTCAAGAATTATTCTTTTAATCTAAAAAACTGTTGTTTGCTGTTCACGTCGTCTAAATTATAAATATATTGTAAAGATAAATTATAAATAAACTGTTCGTTGATTAATTTGGCAAGTTAATTATACTTGTTGTTTATAGATCACCTATCATATATTTTAGATCATTCTGCACCCATTATAGATCATTCAACGAATCCTCACTTGCTCTCTATTTATTGCCGCATAGTCTAAACTAGCTGGTAGTTCTACTATTTCCGTTTGCGTTCCTATTTATATGGTTTGCGTATAGATTTAACAACTATTGTCTTGGTGTTGCTGAATTTGACTTTATCCCAATCAGGTTTTGCCAGACACTGACATACGGCCAAGCACTGGCCCATTAATGGTTAACAGTACTTGGCTATTGTTATTGGGTTTACAGAAAATAGCCACCCAGCCAGCACACTTAGTGAAATTTAGGTGAACCATTTCGGGATTTGGTTAAATTTAAGTAAAAGTTTGGTTAAATATGTGGAAAAAGGTAATAGATGACTGTTTCAGCTAATTAGTGTACATGTATTTCTAGTCGAAAATTATAGTTAATATGTTTTTGGTGTTAAAAAATAAGTTAATAGGTAAATTTAACATATTAAGTATACAAGTTTAAGTAAAAAAAATCATGTAATACAGATAGTACATGTATTTCATGTATTAAGTGACAATTTAAGTAACAAAAGTGTATCTAATACATGTATTTAACTTATTACCTGTTGTTTAGCTAGCGGTAATTTAGCTGACATTGCAACAGTTATTTCATGAAATAAGTTAAATAGCCTAAAATTAACATAACTACGGAACATTGAAACTTAAAAAAATTCTCAGACTGCTGTTAAGTTAAATAGGTCGATTTTTACATGTAATATTGCATTTAATTTGGTTTAGTGAACGAATGTTAACTAAATTTTTGCTGTCTTTTTCATATAATACATATAATAAGTATATGTGTTTATAAGATCCATAATATCCATAAAGATTTATAGCAAATCTCGTTTTCCGATGACAATTATTATTAGTGCGCAGTATATTGATCAAATCGCTCGGATACAGTCTTTATTATATATTTCTCCTCACTAACGTTGTTTTAAATAGTAAAAATGCCCCTGAAAAAGAAAGTTAAGAAAAACGGTCGATACTACATAATGCGGCAGAAGAGAGCGGCCGAATTCGAAGCACGATTTGATGCATCAAATGTGTCAAGGGATGAAGAAATGGATCGGCCACCACCACACCCTGGTTAAACATTCCAATTGAAACCAATTGAAAAAAATTAATTGGATTAATCGGAATTCTGCATTGGGAATTTTCAATTAATTCCTATTCAAAAAATCTATTTCCAATACAATCCTATTCATTCCTGTTAAATATCTCTATTTTATTTTTCAACCGGAATCTATAGGAAATGTATATAAATAGGAATTAATTGGAAATTTCCATTGCAGAATTCCGATTAATCCTATTCATTCCTATTAAATCTTTTCCAATTAAATCCTGTTAAATTTATAAGATTGTTTAATTTTTCCTATTGAATCTCTTGATTTCCGATTGAAATTCAATTGGAAATTTCCTTTAGAATCCTACAGAACCTCTTTTCCTGTTAAACCCCATTCATTCCGATTGAATTTTAATTGGTAGATCGAAGTCTTCCTATTAAACCAATTCAATCCAATTTAATCCTATTGAATTTATATTTGATTTAATAGGATTCAATAGGTTTGAATTGGAATGTTTAACCAGGGCTACAACTGAATGCCTTTTTTGAAAATAATTTGCCAGCAGAAAATGCTATGATCGAAAATACCATCCCCGTTAGTGTTACTTGTGATGAAAATGTAGAGTGTGACGATGATATGCCAGATGATTGTACATCCCAAGTTGGTGAAACTGCTGAATTTTTATTATCAGAAGCAGATATTGCTGAGGAATTGATGCGCGAACACCTGGAATATGAGCATAACGCTCAAACTAAAATAGATCTGTTGAACGAACTAAGGCAATGGGCTTTGCAAAACAAAATTTCATTAACAGCGTTGTTATATTTTTTTTAAAAGAATATTAAATTAAAAATATCACATTTATCGTGACTCAGTTTGAAATGAATCATCTTTAGAGGAGCTTTTAAAACAGTTTATTGAGGAATTCAACATTTATTTATTATTCTTGTTTCTATTCTTGTTTTATTTTTTATTATTTACGAATTTCGAAAGCTATGCTTTCATCACCTGAAGTATATAAAAAATAAATTTTAAAGATACATTCCATTATATACATATCGGTGGTTTAATAAAACCCCATTTCAAAAATTTAAAAATCTAACTACTGTAAAATATAAAGCAAAAAGAACGGATCTAATAAAACAATAAAATAATTAAACCATTAGAGAAAATTAAAAAAAATTAAAAAAATAAAAATGAATTGACAAAAGAAGTGAACCTAAATAATAACAGTTTTATGGGGTGTCCCAAATGGGTGGATATCCTTCAGTCATAAATATAGTTTAGGTGATTTATTTATTATAAATGTTGTTCGGCGGTCTTTTAATTATTAGGTTAAATAAATTAGATTTTAT